>APFE031187647.1:0-13298 GCA_000404065.3 Pinus taeda
GAGGTGGAGAGAGAGACATAGGGGTGAAAAGAGATAGTTAGTGGAGAGAGAGAGAGAGAGAGAGAGAGAGAGGGACGAGGAGATGTATATTGCAAGTTGTTGGTCATTCGTCACTAGTGTTAATTCTACAACTCATGAGGAGTGTTAATGTATTTTTAGTAACACGTCAATATCTAATTTCAAAAATATTATGAATGAATATTTTTTTATAAATATAATAAATTATGGTACTATTATTAAATGAACATAACTATGTTCCATGGGAAGTAGAATAGATGGTGGTGGGGTATTATGTTAAGCCACTCCATGAAGTGAATATCATTAGTTCAAAACTCCAAGAAAATCCATCCATGTTAAATATTCACACCACTTAGCAAACAATAATAAATATGATTATAATTATAATAAAATTTAAAATTTTAATATGAATATTCATAAATTTATTTTATTATTGTAAGTATTAATTTCTATTTGATAGTAGTTATAAAATTTTATAATAGCCCAATGTAATTGGGAAAAAAATTACTCTAAAAAAAATTGAATAATAAAATAAGGAAAATTAACTTCTCTTTGGAAAGTATTTGCAATAACATCAAATAAATTGACATATTACTTTTGCCAAGATTCATTAACTTTGATTAAACATTAGACATCCTGAGGGGTGGTAGATTATGTTTTGAAAATTCTTAAAAATAAGGAATTATTCTTTCTTTAAATATACTAGCAGATATAAAAAAGAATTGTAGAAGTGATACTATTTTTTCTGAATTTAATTATTTAAAATAATTAAAAAAAATTAAAATATATTATAAAATTTATGAAATTAAAAAAATGTATTTTATTTAAATTAAAAAAATGCAAATAATTAATATAAAACAAATTAATAAATGAAGAAGGAAATTTAACTTTCTTTAGACAAAATTTGTAATAATATGAAATATAATGAGATATTTGTTGGCCCAATATTCATTAACTTTCATTAAATTATTTCATATGTTAATTTGTAATAATATGAAATATAATGACATATTTGTTTGCAGAAGATTCCTTAACTTTCATTAAATTATTAGATATGTTAAATGCTAGTAGATTAGGTTTTGAAAATAGAGATTTTGATATGTTAAATATTGGTAGATTTAGTTTTGAAGATAGAGAATAAGTTCTTGTTTAAAAATACTAGCCCATATAATAATATTTTTTCCTTTCAAAATAAGTATAAAATTTTTAAAATATGTTATAAAATATATTGAATGAAAAAATAATTTAATTTGATTTGAATTAAAAAAATTTCAATAACAAAAAACATATATTCATTTATTTTAAATTAGAGAAATGTAAATCATTTTCAACACATATATATTATTTTTAAATACAAATTAAAAATATATATATATATAGAAATATTATAATTATTATTTTATAAAACAACACTTCTTCTTTTAGTTAATAAAAGTACGATTATTCTAGAGTTTTAAAGTTTTTGTTGATTAATTTTTTAGCTTTTTCTCATTTCATAGTTCTAATAAAAATGAGTTTTAATAGAAGTGAGTAAGTTTAATTTTATATATATATAAATATATATATATTATATATATATATTAGTATAAAATCAAGAACTCGATAAAAGAAAAAAAACAACTAATAATTATATCACCAAACGCCGATAACAAACAGTTATGTTATTATATGTTTTATTATTCCAGAATAAAAAAATAAAAAATTATATTCCAAAGCATTCAAAATATATATTTATTATGTATTTAAAGCATATAGGTTTTGGTCATTAAAATATTAATACATTTATCTATATTCAAAATTTAAGTTTTAAACATAAAAAGTATAAAATTAGCAATATATTAAAATAAATTATAAAATTAAATAATTACAATCATAATTTACAATAAATATACCAATTATGTCATGAGCTAAGCAGGCTTAAAAATCATCATATTATTTATCTTCAATTTAAATATTTATTCAAAAATATCAATTAAGTTTAATTTTAAATGGAAAATTAAACATAATTTTGACAAGATTGACTAATTTTGATTAAATTATTAAACATGTTAAAATTTGGTAGATTAAATTTTGAAGATATGGAATTTATTTTTGTTTAGAGATAATGGCAAGTATAAGAATTGTAGGAATGAAAATATTTTTTCAATTTGAACTTTTAAAATAAGTTTAACGATATATTATAATATATGTTAAATAAAAAAGATATTTTAGTTTAAGTTAATCTGATTTCAATTAAGAAAATTTAGATAATAAAACTATTTTAATTTAATTTAACTTGATTTAGATAAAGAAAATGGAAATAATTTTCATAATAATGTTTTTCGTTTAAATACAAATTCCAAGTATCTTTTTTTTGTTAAGATTGGTAGATCCTTATTTTTCATTATAATATGTGCAAGCAAGTTACAACCACATAGCCTAGTTAGGTGATATCAACTTGCCAGTTGGGAAACGAGGTTTGTTGACCACATAACCACATTATACGCCATCTAGTAGCAAAAAATAGTAGTTTATATATCCAATCTATATATACTTGATAATCATCTACACAACCGTGAGTTGTCTTTCTATATATATAAAATACTACAAACTGGAAAGTAAATGCTATCCACATAAAAACTTAAGCAAAATGACTATGACTTCATCCTCCTATTTATCCTGATCGGTCGATGCCAAGTTACCTCAGGTTGGGTCACTAAGAACATGCTTGACAATGTTCTCTAGATTTGATCGGGACAACCATCCTATTTCTGCAGCTAGGCTTGGATCTTTTGAAATTCTTTATTGTTTTATGGAAATTACTTAATGACAATCATCCAGATTTGTTCCATCCCCTTCCCTAGGAGGCATCTATGGAGCCAGTACATGTGTAGAGTCTATTTATATTTAGTTTCTCTACTGCGAGATGACGAACCAATGCTTTCCACTCTTTCACATCCATTGGCCCCACTTTCACAAATCTATTGATGTCATCCTCCCACTCAGTGATGAGTCGTTGAATCTTCTCTTTGGTGCTACCTACATACACAACCATTGTTTATTGGATCATTTTGTCCACTGGTTTCCTCCCACTGCATTTTCCAACATTGCTCGGCTAAGCGTCAACCTCGCTCTCCCACAGTCTCTTGTCTCTACCCCTGCATTTCCTAGAACTAGCCATTGTTGTACTGTCGCGTAGCCTTATATCCTACTGCGGACAGTGACCTAGAACTATCTTCAGTGTTTTCTTCCTCTAAGGGAAGTTACGTGCTTCACGAATAAGAAACCAACAATTCCAAACCATTATTTTCATAATTTTCAATAGCCACTCATTTTGTTCATCCATCCTTTCTTCCACCCCATGTAGATTATTCAAAGCCCTTGAGTGTTAAAGATCCCCAACCAAGATTCCCTAGACAAGCCTATATGCCCCCCTCCTTGTGCCAATAATGGCTACAATTTTGGCCACAAATTGTGTGGTTGCCCACAGACCCAAACACCCGGAAGCCGACTCGAAAGGAGCGCCGCTCCTTCTTCCTAGTGCCCCTTGTTGGTTGAAATCGTCCGATGTCCCCCTGACTGCCTCTCTATCATTATTTCCTCTACTCACCCCAGCCTCACATCTTCTGAGCCCCTTTCTCGACCAAGTATCCCTCCCTTATTTTATGCAGCATCCCTTGCCCCTAGTGTCAGCTAAAGCTGGCCTAGCTAGCTTTCCCAACATACCAATTCCCTAGCTTCGGAGGGCTCTTTTCCTAGACACCCACCCCCTACTCACTCTCTTTAAAGCCTAGGTGTTCGCCCTCATGGCCCTAGACATCCACAGAGCCCAAGCCTTCATGCCTCATTCTAGGACATAGAATGGAATTACCTCTATAGAAATTAATTCTACCTTACACTTTTCCTTTAAGTTTTCCAAGAAGAATAACATACAAGTTTCATTTATCCATCAGCCTTCCCTACCAATCCCTATGCTCCCCATAAGTTAGAGGAGAATGCAAAATCCTAGTGAAACCGAAATAGATCCCTTGCATGAGAATAAATTTCCCAAGTGCAGTAACATCCCTACATAACTTCTAGAGTCGCGATGAATATTGCCACTGTTCACATCCAAACTCTTCTCATAACTTGAGATTCTCTCTCTCCCCAACCTCTTGCCCCCATGCAGTCCCAATTCAACAAACAAGACATTGAGGAGCATAATGAAGTGCAGGCAAAGAACATAGCTATGAACCACTACTTGGGATCACTGAGCCTCTTCACCTTCTAGAAAATGTTGCTCCACCTTATTTTTTGTATCCTCTTTGTTAGCTTCGACCTTCATACTAATGCTCTTTTCTTTCAAACACCTCTTACGCATGTGCATGCCACCTTGCTTATTTCTTATCATAATCATGCAGACCGCCACCGTGCCCTGTGCTTTGAGCATGCAGGAGGCAGTGGCATAATGGATTTTTTAAAATGATTCGGGATGTTGGATATGTGCCCAATAGTGTTTCCCTTTATGTTGTTATGCTACATTAGATATTTCTCTCATATACTACTTATTAGATAATTACACCAAAAATGTTCCATTTTGAAATTGGTGAGGCTAGACATTAGTCTACCCTTTTCATCTTCTTTTAACATTTATCAGTTTGATGTTCTACCAATTTTTTCAAACCTTTCATCTCCTTTTAACACCTATCTATCTATTGTTTGGTCATTTAGTGATATATGCTCAAAATTTGATTAGAATGCTTTATAGCGGTTCCAGAACGATTTCTCTAGACCATAATGTGTTTTGCTTAAGCTGTTTAAAGAACCATCTGACTTGATAACATCACAAGAAAACTGACTTTTGCAGTGAGTTTCTGAAGTAGAATCCCTTCGTTCAAAGAAGTTTCTGGGAAACATTATTCTGAGTTGTGGATATGTGGTTGAAAATGCATGGATAAAAGCGGCACACGTACTCATTACATCAATGAATTTCTTAGGTGCTCACATCAGGTACCATATGACATGTCAAAAGAAGGGTATAGCATAGATCCAGGAATATCAAGTTGTCAGAGTCCAAGATTGGCGACGATCAACAATCATCATTCAAATAGGGCTAGGGAAGATCAAGTTCTCAGAGTTCGAGAATGGTGACAGTAAGTAGTCAAATTTAATGGGCACTTATATCATTTTTATGTTTTGAATGAAAATGTATATGTAATGATATGAAACATAATATCATTTTTTAAGTAATTTAGACATCTAGGAAGAATTGAGATACATGTTTAGTTTCCAAAGAACAAAGTGGATATTGTGAATGACAATAGTGATAGTTGGAAGAAACATTTGATAACCCTCTATAACAAAAGGAAGGGTGGTCAACATTTTTCTCCATAAAATAAGAGGTAACAAAGTAATTTTAACTGCTTTTCTTTTAAGTATTTATAGTCTTTTTGTTTCTGAAAAAAGGGTACTCACTACATCAATAGATTTCGTTTAACTCAATACTTTTCTCCTAAAAATGGTTTGGTCAGAACACTGATCTATGAGTTCTGTTTTAATGTTTAACCAAATTGATTATTTCGATATTGATTTTGATTTTGTGTAATGTGTGGGTGGCTCTTGATTTTGTGTGATGTGTTGGTAGTTCTATTTATGCTTTATTTGGGAGTTGTCAGTAGTCAAAACTTCTCATTAATGTAAAGTGGTTAAGTGATTTAAATAAAATTTAAATAATTTTTATGTTTATTTATTTATTTATAAAATATAAATAATTTTATGTTTATTTATTTATTTATAAAATATAAATAATTTCATGTTTATTTATTAATTATTGATAGCAATCATTAAAAAATAAAAATAAAAAATAAAGCACCCACAAAACACATTTGAAGTGATGAAATTATTAAACAAGGAAAATAAGGGCAAAAAGACATGGTATATGCCAATTTTAAGAAGTGAAAAGTTTCCAACATACCCATTAACATGGTATATTATGATTCCTTGAAATCTCATGATCCCTTTTAATTATTAAAAGATTTATAAAATTACATTATTTTTAACATTTACTTACATTCGTTTATGCAAAGTAATAAATTTTTAAATTTTAAATTTTTATTTATATTTTCCATACTTAGAGAGATTATCAATGTTATGTTTAAATATTAAAATTTCAATTTCAATGTTAGGCTTATATATTAAAATTTCAATTTCAATTTTTTATTGTTTTATATTTATATTTATCATTTGTAATTTAATAAATACTTAATATTATAAATAAACGTAATATTTTTTTTTTATATGAATAAAAAATTTATATGTAAAACAATAAATTAAATAATTAATTCATTTTTAATATAAAAATAAATTATAGTAAATTTTTTTGTATGTAGAATTAAATCTAATTATTATTATAATTTTTTGTTGTCTAATAAACCCCAAAAGTGTTATAAGTAGATAATTGTTTAATTTTCTTAAATGTGAAGGACATATAAAAAAATAAAGATGATGATGGTTCTCCTCCATGTAAATTGATAATTTAATTATGATAAGTTTTTGTTTTTTCAAAGATAAAAAATAAGCCTTAGGTTAAAGTGTAATTGGACTTAGTATTTGATTTCATGCATAGAAGTAAAGAAAGCTGTTATTCCAAAGAATAAGATCTTATTGTTATTGCCATAAGAATGACAAGGAAAAACAAATTGTGTTTTAGTTTTGGAATAAGATGAAACATTGTGTTTGAATAACTAAAACCGAATCTTTCTTAAAAAAAAATAAATTAATATAATCCAAAATATAAAAGCACCATGCCATAACCAATCTACCCTATATAAAATATGGTAAGAAGTGGGAATGTAGAGAATGACTTGCTTCTTGTGTGTAGATTTAATTTAGTTATGAGTTTATTTTTTACTCTATTCTTGAAGAGATGATCTTCCAAATATTCTATTCTTTGAGTATATCTTTGTACCTTCTAAAACAATTGTTAATATAAATCTGTTATCTTTTCTTGCTTTTAAAAAAATTACTTAATATACAGTGAATTTGAATTCAAATTTAAATTGGAAATATCATTTAAACTGTGTTCTCACCTGGTTTTCAAAATCAAATTGTAATTAAATCAGCACTCGAGGACAAGGATGATTATAAGAATGACACAATTCATTACAAGAACGACATCCAAGGGTTCTGACAGATGATAGTTGGAGGATGAAGAAATTTTATGTCTCCAGATTATAACTCTCTCTCAATCGAATCCAAGGGTTCTGACAGATGATCGAAGGGACAGGTGTAAGAGACATATTTGTAAACTTTAAAACACACGCAATGTGCGATATTTACCGCCAATGGAATCGATGAGAATTTTGACCCGTTTCTAATTATGATAGAAGAATGGCAACGTTAATTATGATAGAAGAATGGCAACGTTTGATTAAAAGAACTGCACCCAAGATAGTCGTTGGATGATAAACAACTCGTAATTTTAAATATCTCTCAATCCGACGACGCTCTAGCCGAAATCGTATTGTTATGGGGACAGCTGTGATAGATATATAGGAGATATATAAG
This sequence comes from Pinus taeda, assembly GCA_000404065.3. Taxonomy (NCBI): domain Eukaryota; kingdom Viridiplantae; phylum Streptophyta; class Pinopsida; order Pinales; family Pinaceae; genus Pinus; species Pinus taeda. Next base: position 7,543 of record APFE031187647.1, read on the forward strand.
GGGAGTGTGAACATCACAACGTGCCATAATTACAACAAAGTGAATGAAAGAGACTTTTCAACGATTTTTTTATTATGATTTGATTACAAGAAAGGCATCCAAGGGTTTCTGACAGATAGTCTTTGGAGGATAAAGAACTTTCCAGCTTTCTCATCAAAATGGTACCGGGTATCCAAGAGATGTCACAGATATATCGGTGGAGTTTACAAATCACAACATGCTTCATTTACCATCCATTGAATAGAGACCCTTCCCTGGTTTAGCTCCATCCGTTCTTCAGCGTTCCGAATTATGAGAAGTGCAGCGCAGGGAATGGTCTAGATATGTATTCTCTGGCGTTGTTCCTCTGGTCCGACCGTCGAAAAGTTCTATGGGGTGATGAACTACTTCTGCCGCCATATTGTCTCTGGTACTTTACTTTTCTACCATTTTTTCTTCTTTACTAGTCTATTTGGTTTATAGGAAAATTGGTTCTTGAGTCTTTTATATGAAAAATTAAATCTATGTAATTAAACCGGAAAGCTGGAGTACTTTTTCATCTTGATTCTTCTGGTTTGTTCTTTCTTTCACAAACACTGTAATTTCCATCTGTTGTCTCTCCTCGTGTGTATGCATGTTTGTCAGGATTTGTGTTTTGTATTTTATGGTTCCGTCTCAAAATATCTCTTAGAGATGGGAGGGGAGACTGACAGAGGGACACAATTGATTTGCAGAGATAGATATGGCATGGTACTGGCAGCTTCTTGGCCATTCGGTTGTCCTCTTGACTACTGTTAGTTTTCGTCCAGCTATAGACCACTGCTACAAGCAGGGCCTGCATTTGGGAGCTATTCACCACCAACGCCTTCAATCACGTTCGAATTGCGTAGGTCCACCTAGACCGGGTTTTTTCCATGGTCTTATTTAAATGGTTCTTTTACATCTACGGCTGCATATGCTGTTTGTTTTAATATTTGCACACATTTTTGTCTACGGTCGCGCATGTTCCTGAAAGCTTGCGCTATGTGCTTCAAAATTTAGCTGGTTTTTCCTTTTTAAAACTTGAGGTTCACACTGGGAATTATTCTCGTAGTATGTATATGGTCATCTTTTATCGTACTCTTTAAATTCATAAGCGATATTCATACAGTAGAAATCTAAATACCACCCTTGTTCGTCAACTCTATACATATAAATTGCGGTTTTCTTGTGAATATTAAGGTCCCATTATTTAGAAACTCGTCACAGGAAACCACATTGCATTTGTATTCCTTATTCCTTACGATGCTTGTTAAGGTGGTTTAAAATAAGTAGATTCGTTTTGAAGATTGATTGTCTTTTGTCCCTGGTTGGCATCTTATCACAATTAACATGAATATATAACAAAGCTATAATGCCCATTTTAACTTGAATTCTTGAAATTATCTGACACCATTTCCAAAATACTAAGCTAAACTGGTATATTATCGGGCTAAACCTACTCTCCTTCTGTCTTATCTTCCACTTGTCTACTATGTCCTTGAAAGGCAAGTCACTTCTCTGCATATATAGCTTTTCCTGCACCTCTCATGCTATGAATCTCACGAGAAATTGTATTATTTGAAATATTTTGTTATTTGAGATTTGCGGGTGCCTTTTGAATCATCTTCCATGTCATCCTATGGAATAATAATGGAAATCCATGCAATCAAATTTCTTCTTATTTATAATGAAAATCAAAAACCCTAAGAAACTTCTTACATCAAATTTATAGATCAAATTTATAGTTCAATATATCATGAATAATTAAAAAAAAAAAAATGAACAAATTGAATTTTAGGTAGATTAAACACTAGGATTTACAAAAAATTAAGCTACTGTAAAATCGAGATTTTTTCTCCACGTATGTAAAAGATTTAACATTTTTAAGAAATATATATATATATATATATATAATAAATTATAACTTGAAATTTAATATGTCATTTTAATTATCCGTTAGTGTTTCTTTAAGCATTAAGCAATTCATTCATTAGTATTAAGTCTAATTCTGGCTTCACAAACAAACTATCAACAAATATATTTTTAAAAGATTGTTGGGAATTGTCCGTTTATTTTATGAGTCGATCAGTTTCATTAAGTGGTTAATCAGATTTATTTATTATATAGGAATTGAATTTTTATAATTTTTAATATTTAGTTTTATTTATTTAAAAAAAAAAAACTAAATTTTAAATATTTATTATTATATATTTATATAAATTTATAATTTTTATTATGTATTTTTGTTATTGTTAATTTCAATACATTTATATTTAGAAATAACATATTTATTTTTCTCTTCCAGAAAAGGAGGAGAAGAGGAAGCTATTATTAATGTTATTATATTGAAATTGAATTATTTCTAAGTTTTTTCTATCTTAACTTAATGAGCTAGAGCGGGGGAGGTGTTGGAGGGAGAGCGAGGGGGGAGCAAGGAGGAGATAGAGAGTGGGAGAAAAAAAACTGATATAGAGGGAAGAGAATAAGGGCGAGATAGGGAAGTGAATGAGGGAGAGACATCCATAGAGGGAAGGGATAGAGAGAGGGAGGAAGAGAAAGATATGGGGAGGGAGAGAGAGGATTGAAGGAGAGAGGGAGAAGCTAGTGGCAAAGGGAAGGAAAGAGATCATAGGAGAGAAAGGGAAGGAGGCGGGATAGAATGAGAGGGAGGTAGAGAGAGAGAGAGGTCATGGAGGATTGAAGGGGAGGGAGCAAAGGGATATAGGGAGATAGAGGTGGTGGAGAGATGGGGGAGTGGTGAGAGACTGAGTGAGACAGAAGAGGAAGAGAGAGAGAGAGTGGGAGAGTGTATGATATGGAGAGGGGGAGAGGGAGAGAGTGTGAAAGGGTGAGAGAGAGAGAAACGGTAGGGAGAGAGAGGGATAGAGGGAGAGAGAGAAGGAAATGGGGACAAAGAGACACGGGAGGGAGCGTGCAAGTAAGGGGGGGCAGGGAGAGAGAGAAAGTTGGGGTGGTAGAGGGTTTTTGAGAGAGAGAGAGAGAGAGAGAGAGAGAGAGAGAGAGGGAGAAAAATGTGGGAGAGGGAGGGAAAGACAAAGGGGGAGATAGAGAGACAATGATACAGAGGGGACGAGAGACATGAAGGAAGAGAAAGGCAGGGAGTGAGAAAGTGAGCCATAGTGAGAGAAAGTGGGAAGACGGAGAGGTAAAGAGAGCAGGAAGTGGAGACAAAGTGGGAGAGATGGAGCGGGAGAGCAAGAGAGTGATGGAAGGAGGTAGAGTAGGGGGAGGAGATAGAGAGTTGAGGTGGGAAGGGATGTAGGGATGGATGAAGGGACAAAGGGAAAGGGAGGAATAGAGGGAGAGATATTATGAGAGATTGTGACAAGGAGAGAGGGAGAGGGAGATAGTGTGAAAGGAGGAATGACAGTGGGAGGGAGAGAGAAATGTTGATGGAGAGAAAGCATGAGATATTATGTGTGTGTGGGAGAGAGAGAGAGAGGGGAGGGACCAAAGGAAAATATGGTAGAGAGGAAAAGGGAGAGAGTGGCAAGGTGCCAGAGATTTGGGGGTAGGGACTGTCATGGAAAGATAGGAGAGAGAGAGAGACAGAGAGAGAAAGGTGGGAGTGAGAGGGGAAGAGAGACAGAGAGAGAAAGGTGGGAGTGAGAGGGGAAGAGAGACAGGGAGGGGGAGATAAAAATATAGAGATGGAGAGAGAAATATGAAGTGAGATAGAGGGAGGGATTGAGAGAGTGAGGGATAGTGAGATAAAGTGGTAAGAGAGAGAGGTAAAGGGGGGGGGTGGAGATAGAGTAGGAGAGAGGAAGAGGGAGAGGGAGATAGACATAGTGATGGAAGGATGGAGAGTGAGGGGAATAAAGAGAGATATGGATTGGGAAGCAATACAAGGATGGATAGAGGGACAGAGGGAAAGTGAGGGAGAGAGGGGAGAGGGAGGTAGGGAGAGATAAAGAGACAGAGTGTGAAAGAGAGTTAGGGAGGGAGTGAGATATATATATAGAACAAGAGAGGAAGGGAGTGAGAGAAAGTGTGGAGAATGTGAGAGAGAGAGAGAGAGAGATGTAGAAAGAGGAAGGGAGAGAGGGGGAGAGAGAGAATAGGGGTGAGAGGGAGAAGGGGAGAGAGAGGGAGTGAGAGGTGGAGAGATAAAGAGAGATTCAAAGGTATATAGAGAGGGAGTGGGAGGAAGGATGGCACAAAGGGAGTAGTCAGATAGATATATTATGGGACAAAGAGAGGAGGGAGAGATGAAGAGTGCAATAGGGAGAGGGAGAAGTCATTGGATTACAAGAGTAAGAGGTGAGAAAGGGAGTGAGTGAGAGGTGGTGAGAGAGATAGAGGGAGAGAGAGAGACAGGGGGGTTAAAAGAGAGAGTTAGTGGAGAGAGAGAGAGGGATGAGGAGAGCGATATTGTGAGTTGTTGGTCATTGGTCACTAGTGCTAACAAAGAGAGCACCCTATGAATGTGTATTCTACAACTCCTCGGGAGTGTTAATGTATTTTTAGTAACATGTCAATATCTAATTTCAAAACATATTATGAATCAATACTTTTTGACAAATATAATAAATTATGATACTATTATTAAATGAACATAATTATGTTCCATGGGGACAAAAAAAGATGGTGGTGGGGTATATTTTTAAGGCACTCCATGAAGTGAATATCATCAGTTCAAAACTCCAAGAAAATCCATCCATGTTAAATACCAACACCACTTAACAAACAATAATAATAATGATTATAATTATAATTAGACTTAAATTTTTAGTATGAACCTTCATAAATTTATTTTATTGTTGTAAGTATTAAATTCTATTTTATAGTAGTTATAAAATTTTATAATAGCCCAGTATAATTGGAGAAAAAAATAATATAAAAAAAAATGAATAATAAAATAAAGGAAAATTAACTTCTCTTTGAACAATATTTGTAATAATATCAAATAAATTGACATATTACTTTTCACAAGATTCGTTAACTTTGGTCAAATGATTAGACATGCAAAGGGTGGTAGATTATGTTATGAAGATTCTTAAAAATAGGGAATTATTTTTTGTTTAAATATACTAGTAAATATAATAAAGAATTGTAGAAGTGATACTATTTTTTCTAGATTTAATTATTTAAAATAAGTAAAAATAAACAAAATTTATTATAAAATTTATTAAATTAAAAAAAAAATGATTTTTATTTAAACTAAAAAAAATGTAAATAATTAATATAAAATACATTAATAAATGAAGAAGGAAGGACAAAATTTGTAATAATTTGAAATATAATCAAATATTTGTTGGCACAAGATTGATTAACTTTCATTAAATTATTATATATGTTAATTTGTAATAATATGAAATATGATGACATATTTGCTTGCAGAAGATTCATTAAACTTCATTAAACTATTACATATGTTAAATGTTGGTGGTTTAACTTTTGAAAATAAAGATTTTCATATGTTAAATATTGGTAGATTAAGTTTTGAAAATAGAAAATTGGTTCTTGTTTAAAAATACTAGCCAATGTAATAATATTTTTTCTTTTTAAAATAAGTATAAAATTTATAAAATGTATTATAAAAAATACTGAATGAAAAAGTAATTTAATTTGATTTGAATTATTAAAATTTCAATAATAAAAAAATTAAATTATTTTATTTAAATGAAGAAAATGTAAATCATTTTCATAACATATATATTTTTTTAAATGCAAATTTAAAAAAGAAAAACATATAAATATTATTTTGTAAAATAACATTTCTTCTTTTAGTT
>APFE031187653.1:5914-29094 GCA_000404065.3 Pinus taeda
AATATATTTCATATATAAAATATGGAGAATTAATCATTATAGGATTATAGGGAGAATATATGATAAAATTTGAAAAAACTTTGAGGAGAGGACAATGGCATTTGCTCAGAGCATTAGGGTTTCAACCACCAAAAGCGATTATGGCATCCTACCATTTGTAGCCTACGGTTGTGCGTCTGAGCAAGGAAGTCGTCAGTCGATACCAATCGAGGAAGAAAAGTTATGTATCAACCAAGATCAAGGTTGTCGGCAGATTTTGGTGTATGTGGGAGAGATAAAGAAATTGAAGTATCTACTTCAAGTTATGTTATGAGTCTTGGATCAGGAGTTGTCTCCTGGAGGTCATGCAAACAGTTAGTTCTAGCAAATTCCACAATTGAGGCAAAAAATGTGGCTGCAGCTGAAGCGACGAAGGAAATTAGGTGGGTCGAGAAAATTCTGGAAGTGCATTCAACTCCTCCTTTGATTGACAACACTACTGTAATAAAGTTTTCCAAGAACCCAAAGTTCCATGATCGAACAGAACACATCGATACAAAATATCATCTGATTCGACATCATGTTGAGGCCAAAACAATCCACCTACGACATTGTTCCACAAATAAGCATATTGCGAACATCTTCACCAAAGTGCTTGGAAGAGAAAATTTTGAAAGATTCAAAATGATGCTTGGACTCACCAACATCCCTTCATATTAAGAGGGGGATGTTAACACCTAATATTTGGGATTAGAAATCCTATGTAAATATTGTAAATAGAGAAATAAAAGAAGATGGAAGATGAAAATACATTGGGAGATGAAACCCAATAGTCTATCTCTCCTTGTATATATCTATGTTCTATCTTAATGCAAATACAACAATTTCATTTGGAGTTACTCCTGGCCTGACAAAGATTTACCAATAGCGCCCTTGTTCAATGGAACAAACTATGTGTTTTGGAAAGTAAGGATGAAAACCTACTTCAATCACTTGGAGCAGATGTTTGAGATGTTGTAGAAGAAGAATAGCAAAAGCCTCCAACAGTGATTACTAAATATTAGAACTTTGATTTTACATGCAATGTTAAAACCATGAATGCAATGCTTGTTGGCCTACTTGAATCAGAACATGTTAAGGTTATGGACTTCACAACAACAAAAACTATTTGGGACAAGATAAGTAGCTCCTATGAAGGTGACAACAAGGTAAAGCAAACTAAACTCCAAGGTTTTAGAATGCAGTTTGAGTCTTCAAAGATGCATGATGAAGAAGAAGTCAAGTTCATGAGGAAGATCAAAAGAGGATTAGGCAAGTACAAACATAAACTGTCTTTCAAGTGCTTTAATTGTGGAAAAGTTGGTCACTATGCTTCCAAGTGTCCTGAAAAGAAGAATAAGGAATATGATCCAAGAGAAAAGTTCATGAAAGTGAAAAAAAGATAGGAAGAAGGCCAAAAGGAAAAGCTTATACACTCAAAACACCAGCTCATCTAAAAGTGAAGGTAGCTAATCCTCGAATGAGGACAAAGATGAGGAAAGTCCAAAAAAAATCATGCTTATGGCCATAGATAATTTGGAAATAAAATCCATTTATTCTGATGGTGAAGAGGTCGAGGTATACTTAGAAGGAGAGTTGGTCAGTACACTAGAGGAGATTGAAAGGCTGAGAAAGAAAAATAAAACCTAGAAAGAGTTGTTTATAAAAAAAAACTAAAGTTGTTAGACGATTTCTCTTGCAAATTGAAGAAGGTAGTAAGATACAAGAGACTTTAAACCAACAACTCAGCGAAAATAATCAAGCATGTGAAAGGCTTGAGAAAAAGGTTTCTTTGCTGAGAAAGGAGTTGAAAAAAGCAAAAACTCAATTGAGATTCAATAAGAAGCTTGGGAAAGGGATTGATAATTTGAATGAGGTTTTGGAAGCTCAAAGAGTCTCCACAAATAAATTTGGTCTTGGATTTGAGGCCGAATCTAGCTCAGCAGTAGAGTCAAAGGGAAAGAAACCAATTGCCTTTTTGCAAGCAGCGAAAAATTGTGACAGCACAACAATAAAATAGGGGTCAACATAGCAATAAAAATACAAAGCTAGTGCGCAATGAGATTCAAGCCAACAACAACGATGAAATAACAAGAGAATTTTTTCCCAACAAAAGAACAATGCTAGAGAGGAAAATCGAAATTCACAGAGATCAACTCAACAAAGCTTCAGAAATTGATTTGTGTCTGAATGTGCATATTTACAGGCTATTGCTTTACTTGTACCAACTATGGGCACAAGGCAACGAACTAAAGGGTGAATTTATCATACATATAACTCAGGTCAAGAAGAATATATCAACATGATCAACAAGTCAGTGAGAGAATGAGAAGACCCAGATATAACAATTCCTTTGCTCCATTGAAGAATTTAATTCAATGTTATAACTGTCAAAATTTTGGGTATAGAGCAATTGAGTGAAAATTCAATAATGAAAGGCATGATCCAAACATTGAGAAAACCAACAAAGAGCCCAAATTTTGGAAAGAAAATGAGAATTCATAATAGTGCAACATTATCTTATATGCACAAACCGAAGGCAGTTATTGGTATGTGGGCAGTGGTTGTTCCAAACACATGCCAAGAAACAAAAGTAATTTTTTGACATGGAAACCAATTAAAAAAGGCAATGTGACCTTTGGTAATAATGCACCTAGTAAGATTGTTGGAAAAGGAATTGTAAATCTGTCAAATGGAAGAGGTAAAGCCAAGAATGTATTATTTGTTGATGGACTGAAGTATAATCTACTTAGTGTATCTTAGATGTGTGAAAAAGGCTATGATGTGGTTTTCAAGGTTAAGAATTGTCAAATCAAGTTTGCAGGGACTGGTGAAGTAGTAATTGAAGATGTGAGAACAAATAGTAATGTATATGTTCTTAAAGAGAAGGCATAGAGGTGTTGCTTGTCAAAGATTGATGAGACTTGGCTATGGAACAAGAGACTTGGACATTTGAATTTTGATCAGATAGTCAAATTAGGAAAAATGAATCTAGGCCAAATTTATCAAAGCCTAATAATACAACTTGCAAGTCTTGTCAGTTGGGTAAGCAAGCTCGAGTACCATTCAAGTCTAAGAAGAGCTCGTCAACTAAGCCGCTGTAGCTAGTTCACATGGACTTGTGTGGATGAACAAGAACACAAACACCCACAAGTAAGTCACATTTCATGCTTATCATTGATGATTTTAGCATAATGATGTGGGTTTCTTTTCTTAGAGAGAAATTTGAAGGTTTTGAGAAGTTTAAATACTTTAAAGTCGTGGCTGAGAATGAGACCAATTGTAAAATCAAGAGTATAAGGTTTGACAATGGAGGTGAGTTTACTTCAAAATTATTTGATGACTTTTGTAAGAAGCATGGCATGAAATGGTTTTTCTCTATAGAAGAGACTCCACAACAAAATGGTGTAGCAAAAAGAGCCAACATATCAGTTTAGCAGTTAGTCACAGCTATGATGGATGAAAGGAATGTTCAACAAATATTTTGGGTTGAACTTATTCACACGACAGTAGTGATTATCAACAAATATCATTTTAGACCAAACAATGATAAGACTCCCATATGAGCTTTGGTATGGGAGACCCACAATAGTCAATCATTTCAAAGTTTTTTGTGGTAAATGCTATATCAAGAGGAACAACAAAAACCTTAGAAATTTTAATGCAAGGGTTGATGAAGGTATTTTTCTTGGATATTCTCATAATAGCAAGGGTTATATACGCTACAATAAGAATACCAAGAATATTGTTCATTCAATTGATGTCAAAGTGGATGAATATGTCGAACCTGAAGTTAATCAACCAGTAAATACCATCTCCCCTGATCTAGTCAAAAAAGATGATATGAACGGAGAGCCAGTTTCAGATGAAGACAATGAAGAGCCTACAATTCCTCAAGCCAAAAATCCCTCAAGGCATGTGCAAAAACACCACCCAACTCATCAAATTGTTTGTGATTTAAACACGAGTGCATAAAATAAGGACGCTGCTAAATCCCCCTACTCAAGTGCATGTATCTTTATTATCCGTGGAGGAACCCAAGGACATTGTGTAGACAAGCCAGGATGGCAATTAGTTAAAATCCATGCAAGATGAACTAAACCAAATAGAGAAAAATCAGACTTGGGAGCTTGTTCCTAGACCAACAAACATGACTTTCATTGGCACGAATAGGACCTTAAGGAATAAGTTGAATGGGCATGGAGAAGTGAGCAAAAACAAGGCAATATTAGTGTGCAAAGGTTATGCTCAAATCGAAGGTTTTGATTTTGATGAAACTTTTGCTCATGTTGCTCAATTAGAGTTTATTAGAATGTTTTTGGAATTTTCTTGTTTCAAGAAGTTAAAGGTATATTAAATGGATGTCAAATCTTCTTTTCTAAATGGAGAGTTGCAGGAGGGAGTTTACATAGAATATCTAGATGCTTTTTGGCTGACAAATAAGCTAGATTATGTTTGCAAGTTAAAGAAGGCCTTGTATGGTCTCAAGCAAACCCCATGGGCTTGGTATTACAAGTTGGACAATTACTTGCTGAAGTGTGGTTTCAAAAGAGGTGCAACTGATAGCAATTTATATGTCAAAGCTAATGATGGAAAATTAATAGTGGTGGTTGTTTACGTTGATGATTTATATTTGGTAGTGATTAAGATCAACTAACATGCCAATTTTCAACTGGTATGAAGGTTGAGTTTGAGATGTTTATGCTTGGAGAACTTTCTTATTTTCGTGGATTTCAATTGCACAAACTTCAAAAGGGATTCTTATCTCACAAAGAAAATATCTAAAGGAAGTATTGAAGAAATTTGGCATGGAGGAGTGTTCTTTGGTAAGAAAAACAATGGTTATAGGTTGCAAGCTTTGCATGATTAATGAATCACCAAAAGTAAACCAATATCTATACAAATCTACTATTGGTAGTTTGTTATATTTTACCAATTCGAGACCAAACATTATGCAGGTAGTTGGTATTGTTGGAAGATTTCAAGCTTCCCCCATATAGAGCCATCTTCTAGCAGCCAAGAGGATTCCTAGATATCTCAAAGCCACGATGGACTATGGACTTTGGTACCCATATGTAAATTTTTTTCACTAACTATTTATATTGATGCTAATTGGCAAGTGATGGAGATGATTAAAAGAGCACTATTGGTGGTGCATTATTTCTAGGAGAATGTCTAGTTTCATGGTTGAGCAAGAAGCAGACTTCCATATCACTATCTATCGTTGAAGTATAATATATAACAACAACTTCTTGTTGCACTCAATTCTTGTGGATGAAGCAAACTTTGCAAGATGTACACATGTTCTATGATCAACATATTCCTATTATTTGTGACAATGCAAGTGCCATTAGCATGTCAAAGAATCATGTCTTTCACTCAAGGAAAAATCATAATCCAATCAAGTACTACTTCTTGAGAGAGTAAGTTGCAAATCACATAGTCAAGCTAGTGTATGGTAGCTAATATTTTCACCAAACCTCTCCCAAAAGATCAGTTTGAGAATTTAAGGCAGAGGTTGGGAGTTCTTCCTCTTGCATCCCTCCATAAATGTTCCTAAAGAGGAAGAAAGGAAACCAACAAGCATTCAAGCATATAAAGATGGATTTGAGAGGTCCACGAGATCCACATGATAGGGGGGGGATTCATGACAAGGGGAGCATATTGGTGTATTTTCCATTGATGTTAAAGGGGGAGTAGTATTGGTGATCAAACACATGGTGGAGAAGAACTTCAGACTAAGGGGGGATGTCTTGGTGAACATAAAGGACAAGATCAGTACTCCATAGCAGGTTAGAAGTGCAATTCAGGTAGTGTCACATCCAAAGGAGGAAAAGATGATGATTATGCACACTTTATAGTGTTGATTATGTTTGGCACAGTTGTTAGGTCAAGGTGTTTTCATAAATGCCAAAGGGGGAGAATGTTAGAAATGTTGTCATTGATGGAAAAGGTGATTAAGATGAAGGTAGTAGCAAAGAATAATGAAGAACAACTCAAAGAATTGTAAAGGAAAAGTTAGTGATGATACAAAGACATTGAAGCCATTTCTAGATCATAATATCTCTTCAAACATAGTTGGGACCGACTCAGATGGATAAATCTCTAAAATAGCTTTCCGGTGGTTTATGGAAGTTCAAAAATGGCCTCTTGGATTGAAAGTTAGAGCCAGTTAAAGGAAGGATCCCAAAAGTAGAAGATTTCAGAGCTAAAGAGGTTAGAGAACCTTTGGAGCAAGATGGTTTGGCAATTTTCCAAACACAACGAACCTTTTAACGACATATACAAACTAGAGCAGCCTGGGAGGTCATACCCCAGAAGAAACAAAAAATGTGGGCAAGCATTTTAATCGGGGATTTAGGATCCAGGGTGTTGGAAAGCCCAGACCAGAGGAAACTTCCCTAGAAGGAAAAGGAAATATGTGCAGGCATTTTAATCAGGAGCCAGGATTCGGGGAGCCGAGAATCCTAGACTAGAGGAATATTTCCCAGAATAAAAAGGAAATGTGTGTGGGCGTTTAACCCATGAAGCCGATATCCAGGGAGCCAGGGAGTCGAGCAACAAAATTTAAAAGAACTTGAATAAGGTGTTATTTTAATTAAAAACTTAAAAAAGGAAAATGGTCACAAACCAAGGCTTGAGACACTCTCCTTCTCCTCTATGATAGGACGTGTGGCAACATCTTATTGATTGGTGATGATGTTACGATGGAGTATATGTAGGACACGTGGTAGAAAGTTTCAATTCATTTGAGTGACACATGTCACCACTTAGATGGTGCCACATAGCTTTGGCGACATCAGTATGACATAAACTAGAAGATACTTCCCCGAAAGTTTTTGTTGGTGGGCACGGAAGTTATAGCTGAGGAATCAGGTACCAAATCAAACTACCCGAAAGGAAAATCTGGTGCGCACAGGAGTTTTAGTCAAGGATCCGAGATTCAGGAATAAAAGAGACAAGCTTGGAAGAAAAATCCCAAACAACATGGAAGAATTAACCTAGAAATAAGATCTGAAAGGATCCTGGAAGGAAAGCTTGGGAGAAAGAAATAAAACCCAAAAGGCTTGACCCTAGAGAAAAAACAAAGGCGCAAAAAGGATATCATCTAGCATGATGGGCTCGGGAGACGCAAAAAAGTCTAACAAATGATGTTCTGTCAAGTAATGGAAGAGTGCACCCAAGTCATGGGTTCTGTGCGGTTCTATGTGTTGTTGTGACCAAAGGCACAGGTGAGTTTAAAGTGCTTTGGGGCTTATTGCAGAACAAATATATAGTCTTGATTTAGATGCTTTAGGCATATGTTGAAGGCTTAATGATGAATGAGTCGAAAGCTATTTTTGGTAGCGTTTTTATAAAGCCTTCAAGCTGTGGATGAATGAGTCAACAACTTTTAAATTTGGTAGTTGTGCCAAAGATAACTGTGAAGCACTAAAAATTTAGAAACACAAAAATGAACGAATTGGAGTTTGGATGGCGGCATGGACATATTTGGTGTCAGACTTGGCATAATAACTAAACTTGGTGATTTGCCAAAAATAAAAGAACATCATCTAAAACCTATAAAAATTCCATAATGGTAAATTTGAGCAGCTAAGCTCATTTTTTCCAGCAGAAACATGTAAAGGAGAGTTTGAAGACTTGAATAACACATTTAGATGGCTCAGTTAAATAGGACAAAGGCAAAAAGAAAGAGATTCATGCAAAGACCAAAGTGCAAGATAATTGAGTTTTAGTTCCAAAAATATCAGCCCAAATTTCTTTATAAACAGAGTTGAATTTGCAATTTAAAGTGAGTTGTGAGAAATTGTGTGAGAAATTGTGATGGTGAGTATGGTGAATTTTTCAGTAATGAGAGATTTCTGAAGGTGTTTGTAATGGTGGTTTTGGTGAGTGTTTGAAAGACAAATTGATTTGTTTTGTAGAAGGGAATGGCTTCATGATTGGAGTATGAAGTTTGTATAAAAGATGAATCATTGAGGTCATGCAAGTTGTAACTTGCAAGTCAGGGTTTGTATCTCCTTCCAGTAGTTGCTGGTAAATATTTAGGGCTTGAAGCACCTTTTAATAGTGGTTGATAAACTTAGGGGTTGTAGCTGATAAATCAGGGAGTAGTTGCTTCTTGTTGGTTGTAGCCAGAGAACTTTGCAATAGCAAGTTGTAGTTTGCCTTGTGAAGAAGTTGAAAGAAAGCTTTGAATATTTTGTGTTCTCATTGTGATACTTATGTTATTTCTTGCCATGTTCATTTAAATTAGTTGTTGAAGTTATCTTGGTGTCGAAATTTTTATTGCAAGAGAAGAAAAGTTTTAAAATTCCTGCAATAACGATTCACCCCCCTCTCAGTATTGTCATGGTTTCTAACACTTATCTTATTATGGCTTGATCTGAATTTGGAATATTAGATTTATGTGCTAAGATCCTCATCAGAATATAAAAATGTGCTGGAGGTTTGTACTCCAAAATAGCAAGTAAAAACATGAGTTTTTATGTTTGTTACTTAAGTTAGTTTCATGAAAAACTTTAAACATGAAATCAAAACACTGAATGGAAGCATGCATCAATCAGTAATATACTATCCATTGTTAAAGGAATTCACCCCTCTTGAGCTACATCTCCTTAGATCATCTCTAAAGGCATGACCCCTTCTCATTATGCTCAATGTCTAGAAAAAGAAGAGTACATAAACTATTGAAATGGAATGGCAAAGAAACAAATTCTATAAGAGTTCTCACTCCATATACATGTGAACCTACAATCAAACATGTAAAACTTTAGCAAACATAGGCATCTCACACCAAGACCCCATACTCCAACCTCCAAGAGCATAAACAGTACCACAATCCATTTGAAGTACATAAACAAGTCTCCTCTCCAAAACACATATAGAGAAAAGATGAATAAAAGCTACAACACTAATGTAATGGTTGTTGCAGAAAGCGCATGGAGGTTGGAAAACCCCTGCAAGGTCATCTCCATCTTCAAACTCCTCCATAAACTGAATCAACACTATGGTTGACCATAGCACCCATAAGATTCAATTTGCAAAAAGCCTATCCAGAAGTGCTCCTTTGACCTTGAGACTTGCTCCAATGAGTCCAGAATGTGCAAAAATGGCTTTCTAGCCTCTTGTTGCACCTAATTTGGTCGAAAACTGGAGAAGTGATGACCTCTCCTAATTAGGCCACTATTCGCTCCACAAATTACTCAAAAATTGGCATCGATACTACAATTTTGCCCCAAAAAGCACTAATTGGGCGAAAATCTCGCACACCACTGGGCGAAATTGTAGGACGATTAATTCCCCCATAACCCCATCGGCGGTTATAAAAATATCAGCCCTACTGGTCACATGATGCGGTTAGGGTCTAGCAATTAGGCAAACGATGGTGCTTACGTTAATTGCTACAGCTTGCGGTTTCCAGCGTTCATATGGGCACGGTTTGTATGGTGGTCACTGTTATCAGTGACGGTCACGTAACCATTTGCAGGTAAGCGGTAAAGTGGTCACATGGGGGGGCGGTTAAGTTCGCCCACCCCCCAACCTGGCGGCTAGTAAACTTTAATACATACCCAAACCCATAATATGTTAAGTCATAACATGCGGGCAGAGTGGTAAAGCGTTGTCATGTTTTGTGGGAGGTCACAGGGTTGAGCCCGGCCTCCAACCTGTCTTGCCATACAAAATTTTACATGCCATTAGGAGGACATGTGGCGGCCTCCGACTTAGCCACGTGTCACCTCCTCATTGGCCAAAACAATAACACATGGGCTAATCAAACGATGCCACCAAAACATAATATTCCAAGAACATTCCCCTTACCACCTAGGTAGTACAGATTCCCAGTCAGCATCCCTATCAGCCACCTGTAATTTTTTTACCTATTTGACAAAGTGAACAAATCGTGTTTCTGGGAGCATACGGTGTCTGTTTTGCGCGAAACAAGTTGTGTCGGATTCAAGACAACGAGATCTACGTGGTCATTCAAGTTCCACACCATTCTGACAACTTTGGAATTTTGCAAAAATTTTGAGCTCCTGATCACTCTTGCCCACTAAAAATCTTTTGGTCTCCAAAAGTTCACTTTCAATTATTTAGCAATTAGAGGTATAGTTCCTTCATTTTTCCAAACTCAATCCAATCAATGTTTGTAGTGCCCTGACTTTTACTTGTCTTGGCTCTTTCTCAAGCTGAACTTGAAATATAATTTAACCAAAGAATTCAAATTTGATGTTCTTCTCGGCTTGTCCATGTCACTATGGCCATCCAAAACAACATCCTTCCCAAGAAAAATTCCAAGGCATTCATCTACAAAATCCTTATCGAGGATAAGATCCCAAAAGACTTTGCCAAATGAACCAAAATCAGTTTCACATAGTGAATACTCGTATAACTTGTGCTTAACACATTTGTAACATACTAAATGTGTTGCAACTACTCATACAACATTTTTAAAATGCTTTATTAAACTACAAATAGAAATGCATTTTACAAAATGGAATAAACTTGACTCCCAAAATTTCCATTCAAATTGACTATCAACAAGCCAAACTAGCATAACAATGCCAAAGAAAACACTTTGCATATACGTGATTTATTTATGAACATCACCTTTAAAAATTACCCAACTATGGGGATATACATCTAGTGCAAAACAAAGATTTACAAACTTTAGTTGGACAAATAGTCCACCCATTTCTTACCCAACCAAGTAAATGAACCCTCTATTTGAACATTTTCTTCTTCTGAAGCTGCTTCATGGATGGTCGCATCTTGCGCCACTTTTTCTTTTGTCACTTCCTCTTATGTTGCTTGCATAATTTTCTTTCCCTTACCAAGATGAAGTTGTGGAAACAATTTCCAACACTTCTCAACCCAATGCCCACTATTATTGCAGTGAGTGAAAAAGTTCTTTTGAGCTTCTCTTGGCTCACATGTCTTTAACCTTGGATGAGATTTTCTCTTTTTGGTCTCAATTCCATTAGACGTGAACATCTTCTTGATGGTTGCTTTCCTTTTATCGCACTTATCTACGCAATGGTTAGATGAAAGGAAAAAGGTGAATGGAAACACATTACTCAACATGTTATTCAAATCAACATGTTGTTTTCCATTATGAAAAGCATTTGAATTAACAGGACAATTATACCTCTTTTTGTTGTCCTTTGGCTTATTCTTCTTGCGTGAGGAACTTGCATGGCAAGAAGAACTTAGCTTCATTTCTTCTTCAACTTGTTCATCTCTCTTTGAAGATGTTTTGCACTTCAAGTCCTCCTTATTCTTGAGGAACCAAGTAGATACCAATTCTGGATGCAAATCCCAACATCTTGCCTCCTCATGTCCTCTTTTATGGCAAAAGGAACACGATACCCATGAGTTGTCGCTAGAAGACCATTATTCTTTTGAAAAATAGCCTAATCCTTCATATTTAGGCCTCTCCTTTGCCTCAAATGGATTTTTAATGCCTTGATGGTTCACTCCAAGGCCTCCTCCCTTGTAACTAATCTTGGTCAAGAGCTTGGATCCAATTCCTTTACTATGTTTTTCAAAGGCTACAAATGAATTTACATCAACACTTTCATGTAAAGAAGAAGCATGTAAATGCTTACCATTTGCCTCATCTTTTGGTTGACATACAAAGATGTTTTCAAACTCCATTGTGATTTTGGATGTGTCCTCTTGGACTCTTTGGCTCTCTTATTTCAGCTCCTTGAATTTGGGTGTTGATAGAACCTCATCCTCCACATAATGTGGAAAAATATACAAACTTGTCCATCTTCCTTCTTTGAGGGACTTTCTACACTAGCATCTTGCACAAGAGTTGTAGAAAAACATGAATATTGTGGAGAAGATGGTGGTTTATCACCATTCTTGTTACCTTCTTTTTGGAGAACATTCTCCTCTTGAAGGTCTAGAGCTTTCACCTTGCAATTTGGTATTCCTCTTTTCATAGAGGATTTTCACCATTTCTGCCATGTATAAGAAAGCCTTTCTAAAAGCCTTCACAACCTCTAACATTCTTGCATACTCTCCTCCTTGGGACATGCTTTTCTTGAAGCTTCTTCTGCAACTTAAGGTAGAACTGGTGGTAGAGATTGTAACAATCTTTCTCTCCTTTCCAAAACCTTCTCCTCACTTGAGCATAAAATCACATTCACTTGCAAACAACAATTGATTCATCCTTGCACAAAACAAACTAGTGCTCTGATACCAACTGGATTTGAATTTGGAATATTAGATTTATGTGCTAAGACCCTCATCAGAATATAAAAATGTGCTTGAGGTTTGTACTCCAAAATAGAAAGTAAAAACATGATTTTTTATGTGTGTTTACTTAAGTTAGTTTCATGAAAAACTTTAAACATGAAATCAAAACACTGAATGGAAGCATGCATCAATTAGTAATACACCAACCATTGTTAAAGGAATTCACCCCTCTTGGGCTACATCTCCTTGGATCAGCTCTAAAGGCATGACCCCTTCTCATTATGCTCAATGTCTAGAAAAAGAAGAGTACATTCTTTAAAACTATGGAATGGCTAGTTTCTCCTTCAAATAAACAACTTCTGTAAGAGTTATCACTCCATACACATGTTAACCTACAGTCAAACATGTAAACCTTCAGTAAACATAGGCATCTTACACCAAGGCCCCATACTCCAACTTCAAAGAGCATAAATAGTACCACAATACATTTGAAGTACATAAACAAGTCTCTTCTCCAAAACACATATAGAGAAAAGAGGAATAAAAGCTACAACACCTATGTAATGGTTGTTGCAAAAAGCACATGGAGGTTGGAAAACCCCTGCAAGGTCATCTCCATCTTCAAACGCCTTCATAAACTGAATCAAGATTCAACACTCTAGTTTACCATGGCACCCATAGGCTTCAATTTGCCAAAATCCTATCCAAAAGTGCTCCTTTAATCTTGAGACCTACTCCAATGAGTCTAGAATGTGAAAAAATTGCTATCTAGCCTCTTTTTGCACCTAATTTGGTCGAACACTGGAGAATTTATGACCTCTCCTAGTTAGGCCACTATTCATTCCACAAATTGCTCAAAAACCGGCACCAATCCTACAATTTTGCCCCAAAAAGCACTAATTGGGTGAATATCTCGTGCACAACGGGGTGAAATTGTAGGACAATTAATTCCACCCATAACCCCGCCGACAATTATAAAAAATGTCAACCCTACTAGTCACATGACGCGGTCAAGGTCTGGAGGTTAGGAAGACGGTGGCGATTACGTTAATTGCTACAGCTTGCAGTTTCCGGCATTCACATGGGTATAGTTTGTATGGAAGTCATGATTATCAGTGATGGTCACATAACCGTTTGTGGGTAGGCAGTAAAGTGGTCACATGGGGGGGCAGTTAAGTCTGCCCACCCCTCAACCTGGCAGTTAGTAAACTTTAATACATACTTGGACCCATAATATGTTATTAAGTCATAACATGCGGGCGGAGTGGTAAAGCATTTATGTGCGCTATGGGAGGTCGTGAGGTCGAGCCTAACCTCCAACCTGTCTTTCCATACAAAATTTTACACGCCATTAGGACACGTGGTGGCCTCCGACTTAGCCACGTGTCACCTCCTCATTGGCGAAGAAAATAACACATGGGCCAATCAAACGATGCCACCAGAACTAACTATTCCAAGAATATTCCCCTTGCCGCCTAGGCAGTACAGATGCCCAGTCAACATCCTTGTCAGCCACCTGCAATTTTTTTAGCTGTTTGACAAAGTGAACAGATCACGCTTTTGGGAGCATATAGTATATGTTTTTCATGAAACAAGTTGCGTCGGATTCAGGATGATGAGATCTACGCGATCGTTCAGGTTCCACACCATTCTAACAACTTCGAATTTCAAGAAAATTTTGAGCTCCTAATCATGGCTTCCACTCAAACACTTGTTATGATTGTCAGTGGTCATCTATTTCTCCTTCTATGTGAGCTTCTCCATGCTCAACTGTGAGTTACAAACAAGCCTATGTAGACACCTCACCAAGCTTCTCCTCAACCTGGTATTTTTGTATTACTTATTCTCTCCTCTTGAACCTTTTGAGCTTCCTCTACTCAGCTAGGCTTTTTCACTCTGCTTTTGGAAAAATCTACCCACATTCACATTATGGAGCTATCTCAATAAATACTAGCCAACCTCAGTTAGAAGTTGTTCTCCTTTCTTTGTTGTAAGGGTTATCACAACATTTCTCCACTTAGCTACTACTTGCAGATTAATTAAATGTAAAACAAATAATATTATTATATCTCAAATATCGTTAGATCTATACTCTCAAGAACTTCTAGTTTCTTGATTCACACTATTACAAGATTCTTTAGTTATCGGTCTTCTTGACTATCATGATAAAATCTCCCTAGCTCTGCTCCTCGGATGAAATTGTTTTCTCCCTTGTACTAGATCTTTGTGTGATTTCTCTTACTTGAACCTCCATAGCTTCATGCTTTCTCTTTTCAACACACTAATATTTATTATTAACAAAACAAATATGTTACCTCTATGCATCCTTCAATGCTCCTGTGTCTGTATTCTTCCCTTTAATGTTTCATACATTCCGTTGATGTGGGACTTAACTCCCTCTTTTTGTGGCTCTGGTTCTTTGCATCATTAGACCTACCACACTTAATTGGTATGCACATGCATATATGGGCTCAGGGGAACTCATGCACACTTCCACTTAATAATGGGGTTCGATTGTCTATACCCACAATCATGCACTTGTCCTAACACGAACTTCCACTACACAATACTCACAGGACGATATACTAGTTGGAACACACAAAGATTAAACATAATTGGAGCATAATTTACACAGTTTCCATTAACACAAATGATTTATACAATATGTCAAATTTTACAATAGTCAACCCTCTCTTCTTTCAAACCTCTCTAGTCTTTAGCCACTCTTAGTTGCTTCTCTTCTTCTCTTACTCTATCCTATTCCAATCTTCTCCCTTCTCTAATTACCATCTTAAAAAATTAAAATATGTGTTACCATCTGGATTGCATCTACAATTGGCCCTCTTCTAGAAGCAATACAAAATATCTCAGCCTAATTATTTGGCTCTTTTACAATGTGCCACATGGCTAAGAATGTTAGCTCACTTAAACCTCCTAACAACCTAAATTACTTCTACAGCTAGGACACTTGCCCTTATATGAGAAATTCCTAATTTATACAAAATTACCAACGAGGGATTTTTCATGCCCATGTGGAAATTTTATGACCCCTTAGGTTTGGACAAAAATGGACTTGGGGCTTTATGCTCCTGTGTCACGACCACTTTCAAACTAAAGAGAATTAATTTTGCACAATTGTCCCCCTGAATATATTTCACTTGATATGAATTCCCACTAAATTTTGTATATAATGAATTAGCCCCCATAACATTTTCCAAATATTCTAGAACATTGGTCAATTACAATATTGGCATCCACCAAATGTTCATCTTTTTTACCTGTACTTCCTCGACAATATAGTGACCAACCATTTTTTTCTTTAAAATGGAATCAATAATTTTACATAACTTTCTTCACAATATATTCCCTTAAATATGACTTCCTACTAAATTCCATATAAAATAAATAATTTTCCACACATTATTTCAATAATATATTTTATATAATCATCTTAAAACAAAAATTTCCTGAGACCTTTAATTTGTTATCGCTTTAAACCAATCCAATTCAATTTAAAATTAATAAATTTACACAACTTTCTTTTGCAATATGTCTTATTGAATATTTAATAAATTCCATATTGAATGATTATGTTGAATTCACACAGTTCTCGAATAGTTTGACATACTAATAAAATTCAAGCTGGAATGCCGATTAGACCCGGCTCCACTAGGTTTTGTCTGGAAAACAAAAGACACTCTTGGTCAAATTGGTGCTGCTGGATTTCCAAAAGCATCAACAAAATCCAAAAGCATTACTTCCTTCATTTGCTTCCGCAATTTTTCCATGACTTTGTACCAATGAATTCCATGATATCTGCCTTCTTTTTCGTATTGTATTTGAACTTACTCTGCATTACTTTTGGCATTTTGTTCCACAACATTTCTGAACTTACAAAGCTGCAATCCATCCGACTTACAACAAACAACTTGATAGGGAGTATACCAACATAATTCGGTCGTTTAGTCGAGTTGGAGCAGCTCCGCTTGGGAAACAATAGTCTTACTGGAAATATTCCAACTTCTCATTGTTAGATAAACTTGACCCTATGGTGGAGTTGAGGTTATGTCAACAGTTATGGTTAACAGTTGTGGTTTTGGGCACTAGTATTGGTGACTCATGGTATTGAACCCATGGTATTACATGTAGTTGAAGCCCTTAAAAGGCTTGTGTATTCTCCATTGTAGGTAGCCATGGTTGAGCGGTGAAAACTCAGGTTGCTGGTCGACTTGGCTGTATTTTAGCCAATGACAATAATAGATCTATTGTTGGTTGGTTTTTCCCCCAATTGGGGTTTTCCAGATAATCATGGTGTACATGGTTTGAATATGTATTTCTTGATTGTTATATTTATTTCTCTTGAACCCTAACAAGTGGTATCAGAGCTCTGGTTGGCAATGGCCTTGGATAGTTGTTCGAAATGTTCCCATCCACGAAGTGGTGGTGTTGGTTGAAGCAATAGCTCGTTGCACAAACTACTGATGTTCGCTGAGTGATGGTTCAATGACGAGCAAGAAGAAAATGAAGTCCGAAGGCTTTTCCAAGGCCTCGTTTAATGAGGAAGAAGAAGAAAATGTAAGCCCTGGGGAATATTGTTTGGAAATTTAAAAAATAAAGAAAGTCTGGTAATTCTTTTTTTTAAGAGAAATTTGTTGAAGGGATTTTATGGTTAATGAAAAATTTCTATTCTGAAATAGTAATAGAAATTTTAAATAAAAATCCAGTTACAAGAGAAGGGTTAAATAGTGGGATAGGAGTTTTACAGGGTGAAATGCATGGTTAAACTTGCAGCAGTTCAAGTTGTGTGTGGGTCAAGATAGTAAAAAAATAAAAATAAAATGGAAATTTTCATGTAAATGGGTATACCACTGTAAGACCTGGTAAGGCATGCATACCCCAATAAATCACTGGTAAAGTCTGAATGTCCGCTTGGGTGATATGGGGATGCATGTGGTGTTATGATGAAGCATGCTGAACTAGGACAGCTTGTGAGATTATCAAATTCCCCAACATTGACTGGGTAGGGCCTGGAGGTGAGTGGTGGCTGGCTCACTTGGTAAATTTGGCTAGATTTGGCCAAGGAAAACCCAAAGTCAAGTTTAAAGGGGGGATTGTTAGATAAACTTGACCATTTGGTAAATTTGGCTAGATTTGGCCAAGGAAAACCCAAAGTCATGTTTAAAGGGGGGATTGTTAGATAAACTTGACCCTATGGTGGAGTTGAAGTTATGTTAACAGTTATGGTTAACAGTTGTGGTTTTGGGCACTAGTATTGGTGACTCATGGTATTGAACCCATGGTATTACATGTAGTTGAAGCCCTTAAAAGGCTTGTGTATTCTCCATTGTAGGTAGCCATGGTTGAGCGATGAAAGCTCAGGTTGTTGGCCGGTTTGGTTGTATTTTAGCCAAGGACAATAATAGATCTATTGTTGGTTGGTTTTTCCCCCAATTGGGGTTTTCCAGATAATCATGGTGTATATGGTTTGAATATGTATTTCTTGATTGTTATATTTATTTCTCTTGAACCCTAACACTCTTAGCAACTGCACTTCTCTCTGGATGTTGTCCGTTGGATACATCAACCTAAGTGGGCCAATCCCTTCAGTTTTGGGTTTGCTTAGAAGTTTATCTCTTCTATATTTGAACGGCAACACACTAAGTTTGCTTAGAAGTTTATCTCTTCTATATTTGGACGGCAACACACTAAGTGGAACTATTCGAGCTTCTCTGAGCAACTGCACTTCTCTCCAAGTGTTGTCCATTGGGTACAACAATCTCACCGGTCCAATCCCTTCAGTTTTGGGTTTGATCAGAAATTTATATGTTCTCTACTTTGAAGGCAATTCTCTAAGTGGTCACATCCCTCCCGATGTTGGTAATTGTACTCAGCTATGGTACATCGATTTTTCTCACAACAAGTTGAGTGGAAAAATTCCGGCTGAACTGGGCTCGCTGCAAAATTTACCGTACCTGTATTTACATTCAAACAAGTTGGAAGGCACCATTCCTCCGTCTTTAGGAAACTGCTCCTCTTTTGAAATTTTATTTTTGGGAGACAATTGGGCATTAACAAGTAAAATCCCACTTCGATTTGGTCATTTGATAAAGCTTGTTCAACGATCAATTTATGGCCCAGGTAATATTTCAGGTTTTATTCCTTCCGAAATAGGAAACTGCAGCAATTTTGTATGGTTGGATTGAGGGGAAAACGAAATCCAAGGCTCCCTGTTTACGAGTTTATTTGGGCTTCCTCTCTCTACCCTAAATCTGGGTGGTAATAGAATGATGGGTAGCATACCTGAAGCTATTGGCCATTTGAGTAAGCTCACTTACCTAAATCTTAGTCAAAATAACTTCACTAATAGCATACCTGAAGCCATTGCCAAATTGAGAGATTTGACCTTCTTACATTTAGGGGAAAACAATCTGATTGGCAAAATACCCGAGAACATTACCCGAAAGTTTCATTCTCTTAAAACATTATTTTTGAATTCAAACCATATTTCTGGGAGCATTCCTGAAAGTATTGGCAATTTGCTTTCACTTAAACAATTAGATATATCTGAAAACAATCTAAAGGGATCAATCCCTGATCATATTGGCCAATGGTGCAATTAGAAGTGCTAGATTTATCCAAAAACAAGTTGACTGGAAGTATTCCTCCATCTTTAGGCAATTGTAAATCTATGAGGAATTTATTATTGCAACAGAACTCCTTGTCAGGGAAATTACCACCAACTTTAAGTAAATGCACTGCTTTACAAAGGTTGAAGGTGTCTGAAAACAAACTCATGGAAATCTAGAAATAAGATTTCCAATTTCTATGGAAGTTCTCTCTGCTTATGCTAATAACTTCTCTGGGACTCTGCCTGCTTCTTTGGCCCAATGTACCCAACTTCAACTACTAGATTTAAGCAAAAATAAATTAACCGGTCAGCTACCTAACTACCTCGTAACTTTCTCTAAATTGAGAGTTTTAAGCGTTCGTTATAATAAGCTTAATGGTGGTATTCCTTCCAAGTGCTGGATTTGTCCAGCAATAAAATTAGTGGAAGCATACCATCCAATTTAGAGAGCCTTGAGGGATTCAAAACCCTTGGGTCTTCCAAACTCAGTAGTAATACATTGTATGAGGATATTGAAATTGTCATCAAGGGATTTGAGTATACCCTAACATATGTGTTGGCTACAAACACAATATTGGATTTGTCTAGCAATAATCTTATGGGGGAAATAACTCCAGGCATAGGAAATTTGAGTAGCTTGAAGTTGTTGAATTTATCAAATAACTATCTAGAAGGGATAATACCTACATCTCTTGGTAAGATATCTACTTTGGAACAACTGGACTTGAGCAAAAATAATTTCAGTGGGGAGATACCTCAAGAGCTCTCTATGCTTTCCTTGGTAGCATATTTAAATGTTTCATTTAACAAACTTTGTGGGAAAATCCCAAAAGGAACACAGTTTTACACTTTCAATGCTACTTCGTTTCAAATAAACAAGTGTTTATGTGGTTTTCCTTTACAAAGATGCAAAGAAGGAAAGGAACAGCCTCAGGAAAGCACAATAAAAGGTGTTAGCCAAAGATGGTCGAGTCATGTGAAAGAGCATGTTTCATTGAAAGCATTGAAGTTCGCTATAGGGATTGGATTTGGTGGATTTATGAGTGTGATGATAGTATGGAATAAAGCTAGGAATTGGATCATGTCTTCAGAGACATAGCTGGTTATGTACAAATTCTTTGAACTATATGTGGTGATTTATGGTAACATGAATGTTAATGTATAAGATGAAGAAAAAGATATTGGTTTGCCATGCGCTGATCTGCCAAATTGAAAATGTCTGGATGCAATTTTACTGTATTGTTTACCCACTGCTGATATCTGGTTATCCGGTGTCAGGTTAATGCTCTGTTGTAAAATTTGACAAGATATATAAATTTCCAGATGTAAAAAAAAAAAAAAATATAATATATATATATATATATAAATATATTATATAATATATAATAATATAGATATATATATATATAGATATATATATATATATATATATTATATATATATATATATATATATAGATATAGATATATATATAATATATATATATATATATATATATATTATATATATTAATATATATATATATATATATATATATATATATATATCCTGAACTTGTTTGTTTGAATTTCTACCTTCCATATTCTATTCAAGGAAGAGCCATTTCCCTGGATTAAGTTATACTTTAATTGAAATTAAATATTTTTTCTTATCAAACGGTAATCTCACTTCTACACATATTCTGCACTCATTCCTACCCAGACTGAAGACATGTTGGTTATTATTGCCGCAGGCGTCTCCTATGGAAAATAAGCTTATCCCAGTGCACTAAAATATGAATGAGTTAAACATATTATAAGAGCAATGATAAATATGTTATCGTTCAATTGAATTTTTTTATAATTATTTCTATTATGAATTTTCCATTGCCCAAGGAATGGCATTCCCATTCTCTAGTTGCAAATTCCACTCTAAAGCACTGTTAATGCTTTAAAAATTGTTTCCCAATGACAAGAAGAAAACAAAAGTTCAAAATTGTTGTAAAAATTCCTGGTGTCATTTAATTCTTTGTAATTACTGTAACAGAGGTATTTGGTGGGAAGATTGCAAATTATGACGGGTTAAAATTTTGCACTTCACAAAGAATGTTTATATGAAATGATAATTAATTGTAATATTAATATTCTCCCTGTAGTTTTACGGATTAATCATGGGTGAGGAGGTTGTAAATGATGGTAGGAAAAAGTTCTCTCCATACTGGTATGAAATTACAATCAACTGTAATATCATATTTTTATAGTTCTTTTCATACTTCTATGAAATTACAATCAACTGCAATATCAATATTTTCATTAAAGATTGCTATTTTATTATTAGAATACTTTGTAGATTTAATAGAAGCCCCGCCTGTCCTAGGGGTTTGAGGGGGTAGATAGCTCCCCTCTACAAGGTTCGGGGCAGAACACCGAGAAATTTTTTTTTGGACCCTATATTAGGTTGGGCGGACCTACCTATGGTTTTGTGCATGATTTTCATACATGGTTTTGGACACGATGGTTTTTGGTGATGCTTCGACATGTATAAATATGTATTCTAACATTGAAAGGAACATAATGAAAAATCAAGCTGGTAGTCTTAGTTTTGGGATCCAGGGGAAAATCTCTGTGTATATGTGTTTTATGTGTTATGCTCTCACATTGTTTATTTTTTGTGTGTTTTAGAATTCGTATGCAAGGTAATTTCTGTACGGGGTTAAAACCTACATTTGGTATCAGAGTTGTTTTGGCTTCAAGGGGACGCCTTTGTTGCTGAGGGGTTTCGCTCGGACCTGTGGTAGACCCTATTCAGTGGGAGATCTACGGGATTGATTATGGTGGTGAAAGAAGATGGCAAACAGTGGAAAGATAGAGATTGAGAAATTTAATGGTCAGAGTTTTGAGTTGTGGAAACTCAAGATGGAGGATCTATTGGTGGATAAAGATCAGTGGTTCACGGTGGATCCGGGTAATAAACCAACGGGAGTGTTCGATGAAGAATGGAAGAAGTTGGATTGGAAGGCAAAGAGCACAATACGATTGTGTGTCTCAAATTCAGTATTGGTGAATGTATCACGGGAAGCTACAAATAAGTTTTTGTGGGACAAGTTAGGGACTTTGTACCAATCTAAGTCTCTGGTAAAAAAATTGTTCCTATGGAAAAAGTTGTACAACCTAAGGATGAAAGATGGAGACTCGGTGACAGAGCATTTGAACGCATTTAATACTGTGGTAAGTCAGTTATTTATGTTGATATTAAAATTTCAGATGAAGATAAGTGCATCAATTTGTGGTGTTCTCTACCAAATTTGTGGGATAGTCTAGTTATTGCAATAGGTAGCAATGCAACTTCCTTGCAGTTTGATGAAACAGTCTCATCCTTGCTAACGAAGGAGATGAGATGGAAAAATATGGAGAGCCAGAATGGTGATGCATTGTCTGTACGAGGATGGTCCTTGAACAGAAACAAAAATAAGTCATTGAGTGGGAGATTCAAATCTAGAGGGAGATCTAAATCTCCATGAAAACCTGTAAAGGCGATGTGCTGGAAATGCGAAAAAGAAGGGCACTACAAAAGGGACTATAAATCTAAAGCTCCTGACAAAGGGAAGCAGAATCAGGTGAGTTTCCCCTCTGGTGGTAAGAGGGCGAAACAGATATTAGAGCTTGTGCACAGTGATGTGTTTGGACCTGTGAAGGTTCCATCACTAAGTAAGTCTTTGTACTATGTATCATTTATAGATGACTTCTCAAGGAATACATGGATATATTTCCTTAAGAAGAAATCTGAAGACTTTGACAGGTTTAAAGAATTTAAGGCTCTGGTGGAAAACCAGACATAGAAGAAGATAAAGGTGTTGAAGACAGATAATAGTGGAGAGTTTTGCAGTAAGGAATTTGAAGAATTCTATAAGGTGTGATATAGCATGGCAGAAGACTACTCCATATACACCTTAGCAAAATGAAGTTGTAGAAATAATGAACAAGACGTTGATGGAAAGGGCAAGAAGCATGCTTAGTGGTGTCAGGTTATGATAGGAATTCTGGGCAGAAGCGGTGGAGACAGCATGTTACCTAGTCAATAGATCACCTTCGTCAGCATTGGAGGATAAGACCCCACAAGAGGTATGGAATGGTAAGAAACCCTCTCTTTCACATTTGAGGGTATTTGGATGTGATGCATATGTACATGTTCCAAAGGAGAAACGAACCAAGTTGGATAGTAAATCTGAAAAGTGCATCTTTATTGGGTATAAGGATGGTTTAAAGGGTTATTAGCTTTGGAACCCAGTAACAAGGAAGGTTGTGTACAGTTGAGATGTGGTGTTCAGAGAGGTGAAAGATGTTATTAA
>APFE031187656.1:6888-47827 GCA_000404065.3 Pinus taeda
TTAAGAGTTCATCTTGGAATTTTTATGGTGGATCCTCTCTTATATCTTCCAATTTTTACTAAAAATAGTATCCAAACCCTTCCCTAGGCAAAAAGTGGGAGAGTTTTTTCTTTTCTTTTCATCAATTTTGAGGCAAAAAAGAGGATGGAAACATTCAAGTCAACTTCTGAAACTTTCCATGTAGATTTTGGATAATCTATTCCAAGAAATAACTTTCTCTTAATAAAATAACCAATTTGAAAACAAAAATCCAAAGCAAAGTTTGGGAAATAAAGTTAATAACAATTTAACATACACATGTTTTTTGGGTTTCTTCTACTCACAACTATGAATATCATAGAATTGATATATTTTCATACATAGTATAGATTTCATCCAAATAAATGATATTAGATCCAAGAAAAATGGCATTTATAATTTGGGTCATAATAGAAAATACAACAAGTAAAGCACAAGTTATAATAATTTTACATCTTTGGCTTCAAACTCTAACAACATAAACCAACTCCATCTAAAAGTAAGTGTTTCGTTTTGAAACTCTAGTTATATCTTTGGGGTTTTCAAACATTATTTATTTTACAAGAAAAGATGATAGTCCTAGTACTGAATAATACATAAACAAATTGAACTCCAAATGGGGAAAGAACTAGAAAGTGAGGGTATGTATGAAGTTAAAAGTCAATAAGGTTATATAGTGAATGTTGGTTGAGAATGGAAATTTATGCAAAATTCCAAATGAAGAATATGAAAAAGTATTTTTAGATAGTTGGTCTCTTTTTGCGACTCAGGATAAAAATAATACTAGGATTTATCTTCACATGACAACTTCGTACTAAAACACATGGAAATATTCAACAAGGGAATGCCATTGTTTCTATTAACCCTAGAAGGAAACATAGTTTCACAAATGTTAACTTGACTAAAATATTACAAGAACATGCAAACAATATATATTCAGGATGGAAATTTTTAGATTTTGAAAGAATTGAATATTACAATTGTAAAAGATGTGTTCACTTAGATTTTTATGTTATAGATATTGATAATATGGATTTTTTTAGGCTATCCTTAGATTATCTCAATTAATAAAACTATCATTAACGTGCAAAATAAGTTTTTGAACCTTTGGTACAATAAAAGAAAGATTGTATTGCATGGTATGCCAGTTAGTAATAAATAAGGGCCCAAGGGGCCACATGAAGAAACCACTACATAGAAAATAATTGAAATACCTAATGACACATGAGATGAAGATTCTAAGGTTGAACAAAATAAAATATTCCATAAGTGCTTGAAGAAAATTTAATGAAAGAGCATAAAAAGGAAGATGAAGCTAAGGAAATACATGTTGAAGAGTTAAAAGGAAAAAGAATCAACAAATAATATCATTGTATATCACTATCCAAGCCACTCAAAGAAAACACAATCATCAAGGTAAGGGCGTGAGTGTTTGTGATTCAATGTATGTATGTATGACTTTCAAGAAATAATAGATTTTTTTTTTATGTATTATGACTTTTAATCAAGATTTGTGTACTTGAGAATTTAAATTCTAATTTGAGCAAGGCTAGTTTTTGGGATCAAAAGTAAAATAATTGTGGGGATTTTTCATAAAGGTGGAGGAATAATTTTATGATGCTATTAACAAAATCATTTAAATGTGAATTATACAATGTGTATTGTAACCACCCCTCCCACATTTACCTAATTTCATTGGCCTGTGAAGATAAACATGAGATGAAAAGCTACTATGACATGACCCAGCCTCCATGACTACATATACATGTTCTAATAATATACGAATTCATGAATAATAACATGTTGTATTCTTGTATAAAATTGTTATGTATAATAACAAAATGATTAGGTTCAACCTATGATAAATCCTTACACATCATGATGTATTGTAGTTAGAAGTGAAAATTGACATACATAATTTACATGTAAAGTTTGGTGCATCTTCCACTAAAAATTCAATATGATCTAAAACAAATGTAAAGATACATATTTTTGAAATAGTGCATATGACATTTTTTTACCATAACTCAAAAATTATAGTAAGTCTTACTATGTCCACAGATATAAAAAAACACATATGGTTATTGCATGCTATATGTATATAATTTCTATGTAAATCTATAATGTACCCCTGAAGGATAATATTGGGTACTTAGGGAGGTACCTAATGATATAATGAATGTAATGTGGCCAGAAGAATTGAATATACCCTAAATGTAATTAAAAGGAAGTAATATAATAATAAGGGGCATTTGGAATAAACCTAATGAATTTTCATGGGAAAGTATCAATACACATGAGTATCATTATATTGGAGGTGTTTAAGATTGTATTCTTTTGTACTAGGCATGGATTGTAAATTGGTTCCTTTCATAGGGAGTGTTTGATGGTTTTATCCTACTTTAAGTTTTTTCTCTTTATATTTGTATGTTGCTTAAATGGTGAATTAATTAAATATATTTTTTGTTTAAGAGCTCATCTTGGAATTTTTATGGTGGATCCTCTCATATATATTAAAATTTTTACTACAAATGGTATCCAAACCCTTACATAGGCATAAAGTGGGAGAGTTTTTTCTTTTCTTTTCATCAATTTTGAGGCAAAAAAGAGGATGGAAAAATTCAAGTCAACTTCTGAAACTTCTCATGTAGATTTTGGATAATCTATTCCAAGAAATAATTTTCCCTTAATAAAATAACCAATTTGAAAACAAAAATCCAAAGGAAGGTTTGGGAAATAAAGTTATTGACAATTTAACATACACATTTTTTTTGGGTTTCTTCTAGTGACAACTATGAATATAATAGAATGGATATATTTTGATACATGCTATATATTTCATCCAAATCAAAGATAGGATATCCAAGAAAAATGGCATTTATAATTTGGGTCATAATAGAAAATACAAGAAGTAAAGCACAAGTTATAATCATTTTACATCTTTGGCTTCAAACTCTCGCAACATAAACCAACTCCATCTAAAAGTAAGTGTTTCTCTTTGAAACCTTAGTTATATTTTTGAAGTTTTCAAACATTATTTATTTTACAAGAAAAGTTGATAGTCCTAGTACTAAATAATATATAAACAAATTGAATTTCAAATGGGGAAAGAACTAGAAAGTGAGGGTATGTATGAAGTTGAAAGACAATAAAGTTATATAGTGGATGTTTCTCGAGCATGACAATTTATGGAAAATTCGAAATGAAGAATATGAAAAAGTATTTTGAGATAGATCATTTCATTTTGTGACTGAGCATGAAAATAATACTAGGATTTATCTTCACATGACAACTTTGTATTAAAACGCATGGACATATTCAACAAGGGAATGTAATTGTTTCTATTAACCCTAGAAGGAAACATAATTTCAAGAATGTTAACTTGACTAAAATATTACAAGCACATACAAACAATATATAATCAGGATGGAAATTTTGAAATTTTGAAAAATTTGAAGATTACAATTGAAAAAGATGTGTTTCACTTAGATTTTTATCCTATAGATATCGATAATATGAATTTTGTTTAGGCTATCCTTAGATTATATCAATTAATAAAACTATCATTAACGTGCAAAATAAGTTTTCGAATGTTTGGTACAAGAAAAGAAAGCTTTTATTGTAGCGTATGCTAGTTAGTAATAAAGAAGGGCCCAAGGGACCACATGAAGACATCACTACATAGAAAATAATTGCAATACCTAATGACACATGAGATGAAGATTCAAAGGCTGAACAAAATAAAATATTCCATAAGCCCTTGAAGAAAAGCTAATGAAAGGTCATAAAAAGGAAGATGAAGCTAAGGAAATACATGTTGAAGAGTTAAAAGGAAAAGGAATCAACAAATAATATTGATGTATATCACTATCCAAGCCACTCAAAGAAAAGACAATCATCAGGTTAAGGGCATGAGTGTTTGTGATTCAATGTATTCATGTATGACTTTCAAGAAACAATAGAAAAAACTTTTATGTATTATGACTTTCGATCAAGATTTTTGTACTTGAAAATTTAAATTCTAATTTGAGCAAGGCTATTTTTTGGGTTCAAAAGTACAATAATTGTGGGGATTTTTCATAAAGGTGGAGGACTCATTTTGTGATGCTATCGACAAAATCATTTAAATATGAATTATACAATGCGTATTGTAACCACCCCTCCCACATTTACCTAATTTCACTGGCCAACTAAGATAAACATGAGATAAAAATCTACTATGACATGACCTAGCCTCCAAGCTATAGAAAAGGAAGTGGGGCATATAAATTAACCACCAACTTACAAATCACAACATCTCTTACAGCTACAACACACTCAAGGGACAAAGGACCACCCTAGGTGAGTAAGGCCTTAGTTAAGGCTCACTTTCACAGCATTTAACCCCCAACCACATGAATGAAAAGACCTCCATGTGGTTGAGGGTATCCAACTACACTCATAGGCCTTCATGAGTGTGGTTGTGACACAAATTGTTCAACTCAAAGGGTGTGGTCCCAAGATCTGAGCCACAATTCCATGTCAACCTCCAAATCATTGCCCATAACTTCTTCAAAATTCTGAAAAACATAAATGAAATGAAAAAAAAGGTAAAAATACAAACTTGAGTCATAAACTTGTCCTAGATTAACCATAACAAACTATGCATTTCATCAAATACATGGTAAAAATATAAGCTACATGTCATAAATGCATATCTGATCATAAAAATCTGTTATTCATTAAAGAATCACTAATAAGGCTAGATGCCCTCTCCACATAGATTCAAAAACACTTATTAATCCATACATTCATCAACCAATCAATAGCTAAATAATTTATGACAAAAGCCATAGGAGATACACATCACGTGAACAAGATATAACCATAAAATAAATAGCATATAAGCCACAAAAATCCAACCATATATCACCAACATAATTGATGTGAATATACATGAATTGAAGTACAAAAATAGCTCTTATTAACATATGAAAACACCAACCAAGTTAAGGACTTCAACGTACCACTTGATCATAGATTGGGTTGAACCAAAACTCTCTTTCATTCAATCACCCTGTGCCATATTCCAATCATGAATGTGGTATCTCATGGAATAAACCAAGACAAAAACAATCAGGGCTTCCAGAGGCAAAACCACCTTAAACCTCAACTAATGATTCCACCTCACAGTTAGACATCACTAACACCAACCAGATTGGTTTCTACTCAACTTGTCTAGCACTCTGGGAACTAGTATCTCAACCCATAGCCTTCTAGGGCTCTTGAACATTTGTCCAACCAAGCTCTAGTGTCGAGTAACTCAACTCATAAAGAGATATAAATAGTGTGTCCCAACCTAGGCTCCAAGACTAGTGACTCAACCCAAGCTTTTCTAGCTTTTCTAGAGCATATTTTCCAACTCACAACCATAAGGAAGCATAAACACCAACCAAAAAAATGAAATGGAACAACTCACACCGCCATGGTTGTCGAGGAAATTGCAAAGCAAGGCTAAAATTATTGCCAATTCACAAAATTCTTCGTTCCAATGACAACATATAACCAAATAATCACATGCATATACCATGCATCAATAAATAAACAAGGAAATCATATATGCAATCAATTACTTGCAAACAAACCCAACTATAGTTGTTTATCCACTTGTTCCCTTGTCTTTTCCTTCTTTCCTTTTAATTCTTTCTCCAAATCCAATCTATGCCAATGTGTTCCAAGCATGCTACAATAATTCTCTAAGTGTGCAGGAGTATGAGAGAATGAGAGAATAGAAGAGAGCTTAACCCAAAACTATCAAAAGGCTTAAATGACCAAAACTTGTGAACCGATTCTTTGATGCCTTTTTTATCATTGGCACCTCTGTTTTCCTTAATTTTTCCTTCAATTTCTCTCTCATGCAAATATGTGACCTTTCATCTCCCTTTTTTCTTTCCTTTATTTTATAAACAAAATGCTAATTATTGCTACTTTTCCTTTTGCAATGCCTTTGCAATTTCCATTGCCATTAATTAATCACCAGTGATACCCATCACTAAGTTTTTTCCAACATTTAGTGAGGAATATGTGTCACATGATCTTGGTCTTGTTTTTATTTACATAGAAAATCAACCAAGGGTTGTTACAAACCCCTCCCCCTAGGAGGAATATTGTCCTTGGTGTTCGATGACACTTATAAAAAAAGAAAAACATGTTTCCCATGGATCTTTCTAATGCAACTCGATGCAAAATTTACATCATATCATATTGTTGAGACCATAATCATCATAAAATTAACACCATACATTTATTGAAGCCTTATAACACAATTCGATGCAGCATACATATGCATATACATAATCATAAGAAAAACACAACATGAGACACATATACCAAAATAAATCTGCTCAACCAATGAATAGAGAAGGATACATAGCCCACATCTGATCAACCATCTCCCATGTAGCTTCATCAGGCCTAATATGCTTCCAATGCACTTTACTTACTCAGTTGTTTGATTCTAAAGCATGAGAATATTTCACTACAAAATGCATTGAGGTTCTAGCTAGAATTCTCCTTCCTTGTAGTTCTAGCTACAATATAAACCAGACAATTACATGATCAACATATTTCACATACTTCTTACGAAATGACACATGGAAAAGATCATGTACTTTCATTGTTGAAGGTAGTGCAATTTTGTAGGCCCCTAGTCCAATCCTCTAAAGCATCTCGGAAGTCCCATAATACCAAGGTGCCAGCTAGCACATGACCTAATCCTTAAGGAGATCCTCTTGGGCTTGATGTGTAGGTAAACACATTCCCGAACCTGAAACTCTTTAAATACCCTGTGTTGAATTTCATAACTCTTCTTCCTATACTATTTTTCCTTTATATTCTTCTTGATAACCTACATTTCCTATTCCATCTCTACCAATATGTCTAGTCCAATCAGTTCCATGTTCACTGGATCGCTCCAACTGATAGGAGTATTACAACTCCACCCATAAAGTGATTGAAATGGAATCGTCTTTAAGGAATCTTGATACCCATTACAATATGAAAACTCCACAATTGGAAGGTACTCTTCCCACTTCCTTTGTTTATGCATGGCATGCATTCTCAACATGTCTCAAGAATATTATTAAACCTCTTTGTCTGTCCATCTGTCTTCAGATGATAATTTGTACTAAAAGCTAACTCTATCCCCAAACATGAAAAAAACTCCTTTCAAAACATGAAAGTGAACTTGTCATCTTTGTTGGATATAATATTCTTAAGAACATCATGTAACCTCACTATCTCCCTGATGAAGACCTGAGCTACGTCACTGCATAAATTAGTAGACTTCACTAGAATGAAGTGAGCTACCTTTTTTAACATGTCAACCACAACCTTGAAGGGATCATGTTGTCTATATGTCCTTGATAAACTTGTAATGAAATCCATTGAAATGACCTCCCATTTCCACTCTGGAATGAGAATTGGATGTAATAACCCACTTGAATGCGTAGACTTTGCCTTTACTTGCTGACAATCCAAACATCTACGCACAAAATCCACCACTTCTTTCTTTAGGTTAGTCCAATAATAAAACTTCTTCACAAATATTAATGTCTTCTGATATCCTGGGTGACCTAAATATGACTTAACATGAAATTCCCTCAAGATAAGTCTATTGAGTTCATTTTTGTCTAACACATAGATCTTGTCCCTAAATCTCGCTAAGCCATCTTTCGTGAGATGATAATACACATCCTAATCACCTGTATCTACTACTATAACATATGTCTAAGTTGTTGGTACCTATCATCATGATTTCCTACCTGTAATATCTACTCATGCAAGTCCGTCCCATGTGAATTCATAGCTATAATGTGATTTACCTGCACTTTTCTGCTAAGAGCATCTCCAACCATGTTCTCTTTACCTTTGATGTACCTGATCTTGATGTAAAACTCGCTAAGTGTATACAACCACCTAGCTTTCCTAGAATTCATATTAGGTTGGTATTATAAGTACCTTAGCTCATTGTGATCAGTCATCAAAATGAACCCCCTTCCAAGAAGAAAGTGTCTCCGCATCTTCAATGCATGGATTAGCACTGCCAACTCAAGATCATGAGTAACATAGTTGTGATCGTGTTCATTCAATTTCCTTGAATCATAGAATACTAATCGTCCTTCTAGCATCAAGACTCCACCAATTCCTCTCTTGCAAGCATCTATACATACCACAAACTATTTATCTGGATCTACAATATTCAAGACCGAAGAATTGGTAAGCAAGTGCTTCAATTGCTCAAAAATAGTTGCACATTCCTCTATCCATTAAAATTTATTTCCTTTCCCCTGCAAGGATATAATAGGATAAGAAATATGTGATAAGTTCTTGATGAACCACTTATAATAACATGTTAGTCCCATGAATGATCTAACCTCATCCACATTTCCAGGAGTTTCCCATTCTATGATAGCTCTAATATTTTTTGGGTCCACTGTTATACCTTCATTAATTCAAACAACATGTCCCAAGTAAAGAACTTCTATCTGAAATAAAGTAAACTTAATATGTTTGGCATACAACTAATGCTTTCTCGACAATCTCAACACTACTTCCATGTGCTCTTCATGCTCTTCCTCATTCTTAGAATATATCAATATGTCATCAATGAATACTATCACAAACTGTTGAGATAAGGATGCAACATGCTAGTCATCAAACACATGAAAGAAGCTAGATAATTAGTCACACAAAAAGGAACCACAAAAAACTCATAATGCCCATACCTAGTACAAAAAGAAATATTGTAGATGTCATCTTTTTTTATGTGTAGCAGACCTCAAATCAATCTTCGACAACATTGTTGCTCCCTTCAATTGATCAAACATGTCATTTATCCATGGAAAAGGGTATATGTTCTTAATCGTCACCTTATTAAATTGTTTGTAA
Source organism: Pinus taeda (assembly GCA_000404065.3). Taxonomy (NCBI): domain Eukaryota; kingdom Viridiplantae; phylum Streptophyta; class Pinopsida; order Pinales; family Pinaceae; genus Pinus; species Pinus taeda. The sequence continues at coordinate 15,835 of APFE031187656.1, forward strand.
TCAATGCACAACTTAAGAGTACCATACTTCTTCTTCATGCACCCTAAGGTGACATACTTGGCCGAATGTGTCCCATATCAACCATTTCCTTCAAATGAAACTTCAGTTTCATTAACAATGGTGTGCTCATCCTATAACATTCCTTCGATGTTGGTGTTTCTCTCGACATCAACTCAATAGAAAATTCCATTTCACTATGATGTGGTAGCTCTGATATATTTGCTAGAAATACATCCTAAAATTGTTTCAAAATTGTATACCTCTTCAAGATTTATGCATCCTCAACATCCTTCCCTTTGTCACTAGAAATATGAACTGAAAACAATACACATCCTTTTTTGCTACTGCGCTTCCATGCATAGACGGAACCATTCTCACTGATGTAGGATTTTTCTTACCCTGCAAAATTCTTCTCTCTCCGTCATCATTTAGGCACTTAGTAGCCTTATCATAGAAATCTACCTTTTTCTTGTGAATATGCAACCAATACATACCCAACATTATATTGTATGATCCAAAATGAAGAAAATTTAGGGGTGCTGATGTAGGCATATTGTTCATCTCAAATGCATAAGATCTTACCCAATGATGAACTCTTTTCTTAGTACTTGTAACGAACTATATGAACCAAGAGTATGCATGTACTTTTTTATTCAAGAAACACTTATCCACCAAGTCGGGAATGATATAACTTTTGAGGAAAATTAATTAGCTATCATTTAATTATCAACTTGAGGGTTACATAAAACTTTCAAAGCATACGTGTACATATATGCTAGAAATTAACTTCCAATTTAGATCCATGTAACTACTAAACCAAATTCACCTATTCTAATTCAACAATCAATTCAAAAGAAATTATAGTACAGTGTCTGGAATTCACATCTTAATCTATCACACTTGCAGGAATTGAAATCTTAATCTACCACACTTGCAGGAATTGGAGTCTTAATCTACCACACTTGTGGGAATTGAAAAGCACACCACTCTTTCAAAAATGAAATTTCATGAAATGAAATCTACTCTAAGGGATCATGTGTGCATTATCAAATCAGGATCCTATGAAATGAATAATCAAAACCACATGATATGAAATGAAAGCAAGAAAATTAATTCTTAACCTCTAGATATGAAAGCAAATAAAAAGCAATCACTCTTAACCTCTCACACAGGAAAAAATATGAAATAGATAAATCTTAATCTATGAAAAACAATAAATCTCAATCTATGAAAAACAATAAATCTCACACATTATAGATTGCCAATCCAAAAGCATGAGGGATGGAAAGTTGAGAGGCTCCAAATACAAGCATAACCAAATTGAAGTGAACATCACTCATGAGTACGGTGCCAAATCCAAATTTAATATTCAAAACAAGAGCATTTCCCCAACTTTTCACATCTCAATGATAGGAGAAGACTTCCCCTATTTATACAAAAATATGAGAAGCTATCTCATTAATGAGAATCCATGAATCTCTCCCTATATGTCTAAAGTTACAATCAAGATAGGAAATGATAAGGCACAAGTCTTCTTAGAGTTTCAATACAAATAGGAAATGAGACACATATCCTTATGATCCCATGATCTTCTCCACTCAAATTCGAATTTTGGTTTTGGGAAGCCACATAAGGCTCTTTTAGAAGCTTCCTTTCGACCTACATATGTTAACAATCTCATCCCACTTGTTAGGTATAAGCATATGCACATTATTTTCTAATTGTTTAACCAAAAATTCACTTAAAAATGCTAAGAATTAATAAAGTTTTGAAAAACATAAATGAGACCCAATAATAATAATGGTAAGGTAAATGTAATAAAATGGAGGTAAATGTAATGAAATAGAGGTGGAGTGAAGTTGACAATATGGAAATATAAGTGAAAATGTAATGGAAGTGAAGGACAATTTCAATGCCTAACAATAAGTATATTTATATTTAATGTCAATCAAAATAGAAACAGATTGATTACAAAGCTTACATTCCATCTGAATAATAGATTCTTGATGATCAATCTGCCTATCATCCAATGTTACATAAATTCATGGAATACTTTGTCCAACATCCCCAACTATCTGTCCATCATGAGCACTATATATGTGAGGTTTTCCACCCTGATGTTGTGGACAATCTCTCCTGTGATGATCCTTTCCACAAGTCCAACACTACAAAGGATTCCTGGCATAACCCGTGTTTTTCTCCTTACATTGGAATCCTTATCCTTTGTCAACTCCATTGAACTTCTTGTGTGGCACTACATTCTCCTTGTCATTTGTATCTTCAGGATCTCGTCTCTTCTTAGACCACTTTCATGTATTCTTCTCATTTCCTTTCTAATCCTGCTTAGACTCAGTCTTGCACTTTGATTGCTCAAAACAATGTGTCAACTTTCTGATGGCTTCTTCCAACGATCTAGGTTCATCAAAATCCATTATTTGTTTGAATGATATCGACTATCCACTGGTAAATATATATATTAGCTTTCTCCTCCGTAAGATAAGGCACATAGCTTGAAAATTCCAAGAATCTTCTAGTATACTCTTCATCAGGCATAGATCCCATATTCAACTCATAGAACTCCTTTGTCTTGTCAACATAGAATCTTTCAAATAAATACTTCTTCCTGAAAAGTTTCTCAAAATCACTCCAAGTCATCTCATCTTCTTGAATTCCTCTAACATTCTTTACATCTTCCCACCAAATACCTACGCTTCCTTTAAGATTGAATGTAATTGTCCCTGCTTTCATATTTTTTGAACAATCACGCAATTTAAAAAATTCATTCATCCCAAGCAGCCAAGCTTCTACATCTTGTGACTTCTTCATTTCTCCATCAAATGTAGGAGGATTTCTCTTTCTTGAACTCATTTAAAAAATACTACTTCTCACTCCTCCTATACAGATGATGGAATTCATGACAATGATGTCTCTCTGAACTATAGCTAGAATAGAACCCATTGTCATTACGCATCATGTCAGGTGTATAGAAGAACTTACCATCTCTTACTATGTCATCCCTGTCAAACCTCTATCCTGATTGAGACCTAAGAAGACCTTCTCTCTACAAATATGATAGACTCTAAAGTATGACTGCATTAACTTCTACTTGTTTATCCTGTGCTATGACAAGTCTTTCCTATGACTGAATGATCCTACCATTATTTGCCTTACAACTTGATCCAAGTGGATGTTGGTGGCCACCCACCTCCCACTTGGACCCCCACAATTATCTCTTTTAGTTTTTCAGCTTCCTTAATTGTAGCACAATTTACTATTTTTAGCATACTTTCTGGTCCTAAACTTCTGGAGCCATTTTGAGGCCCTAAACAATGTTTTTTGGGAAATGTGGGAGCAACGTTGGTCCATAGACCAATGATTCTCTTCCCAAATTTGTAGTTCTCGAATAGACCTTTCTGACGAGATATTATGCGTGCCAAACAAAGATCATATGCCAAAGTTACGACCCCGGGAAGTTGATGTACCAATTTACCCAAATGGGGCCGAATTTGGTGTTTCATCTTCTAGGGTTAGGTTTTTGGATGTTTAGGGTTTTCCATTGTTTCTCAACAATAAATAGGCCTTCTAAGCTCATTGTAACATAGTTTAGAGGCATGTAGCTGCCACATCTCTTCTCAGAGATAAGCTACCATCGCCCTAGCTAGTTTATTTCCATTTCTATTTGTAAGCATATTCCTGTATTTTACAGTAATGAAATGAAGTATTTCCACTGTTTATCTGTATTTATGGTTATCTTTGTAATTTGTTACATTCCAATTTAAATCCAAATCAGTGGTATCAGAGCAGTCTGCTTTTTCTCTATTTTTTTTGCATTTCCCCAACGAGGTCGAGATATAAGAAGCTAGGGCTCGATCTGGTTAAACCTTGCAAGATCAGCCTCACAAATCCTGATGGCCTCCCATGGCAGATGAAAAGAAAGATGAGGGGGTAGGAGATCCTATCAAAATTTTGCTCAAAGAAGCCCTCGATTGACAAAGGAACGTGATGATGGAAAACTTTGCCCAGATCCTTCAGTGGCTACCTAGAGGCGATGCATCAGCTTCCAACAGCTACTCTGGAAATGACACACCCTTCAAGGTACAAGTTAACTACGAAATCTCCATATTTGAGGGTCAGATAGATGCAGATGTCATAGATAAATGCTTAAATATGTTAGAAGGGTATTTTTTTGTTCATGATTTTTCCAGTCGGGAAAAGATTATTTTTGCTCTTCTCAAAGCAGCCCCTGATGTCAAGGACTGGTGGGAAACCTATTGCGAGCAGAAGGATGAAAGTACGGGCTCACTATTTTCAGCCACACCCACTTCGAATTCATTTTGGGATGCCATCAAGGAGAAGTACTACCCTGTCAAAAGCTATGAAGACAAATACATAAAGTGGTCCACTCTACAACAAGGAAGGGACCAAGATGTGGCGGAGTTCACAAACATTTTTCATACCCATCGCACATAGTTGGGTATCAAGGACTCTGAGCTACATTTGGTACTCAAATACCTGGGCTGCCTACATAGATACATCCAGGATGATATGGAGTTCTTGAATATCTCCTCACTCAAAACGACATACCAATGTGTTGCCAAAATCAAGCAAAAGTTTAAACAAAAGAAGCGAGACTTTGGATCTACGAAACTGAAGAACAAAGGACAAAGCCAAGCCGGGGTGACCCAAAACAACATGTTGAAGCTGCAGGAAAAGAAAAACACCACAAATTCAAAGAAGGACACAGGAAAGTGGTGCAAGTTCCATAAGAGCCCCACTCACAAAACGAGTGTCGAACCAAGCAGTCGCTGGTGGCCAAGTGGAAGGCTTTAGAATCAGATGCATGTTCTGACCCTTAGTCAGAACAAGACAAGGGGAATGAAAAAGGGAAGAAAATCATCAATGAAGAGCCCAACACTACTATTCCCACTGCCAAGGTCTATAGGAATGAGCCTGATGATCCAGAGGAGGTGGAGCACCTTTTCCACTCAGAGATGTGGGTTAAGGGTCTGCCGTTGCAATTCATTGTTGATAGTGGGAGCCAAAAGAACATCATTTCAACAGAGGTAGTGAAGCGGTTGGACCTACTAACTACACCAAACTCGTGGCCGTCCAGTATCTCCGAGTGTGCCAGCAATGCCACCTTCCCTATACCATCAAACCCTTCATAGATCAGGTATTGTGTGATTTTGCACCTTTTGATGTTCGTGATGTACTATTAGGCCAACCATACTTATGCAGGCAACATGTTATATATGAGTCAAGGCCTTGCACTATTATTATTACTTTGGGTAATTCATTATACAGGATACCGGAGGTAGCCCGATCTACTGCCACCTCTTTGATCTCTTATAAGAAATGCAGTAAGATCATCTTATAGGTGAGGAAATTTATTTTCTGTCTAGTTCGCTCCCAAAGTAAGGGGAAGATTGTTGCCACATCCATGACCCCCATGAAGGGTTCCACCACGTAATAGCAATAGATGGATACAGTCATGAAAGAAGACGGGAACATCTTCTCCTCACCCGCAAGGACACCGTTGCACTATCAGGTACCACACAAGTTTCTGGTGGGTGACAAAGTCTGGTTACATCTGTAGAAAGAGCACCTTACGAGAGCCCATCAGAAGCTCCGACCACTCCAATATGGTCCTTACACCATTACCAAAATTGTGGGAAATAATGCTTTGGATCACAACGTTCCCTCATTCCTTCACTTGCACCAAGTGTTCAATGTGGACCATCATTGACCATGCTTCCCACCATTACTGGACACATCAGAGGTTGTAGAACAGCTCACCAGGGACCCAACTTAGCAGAAGCTTCATCATCTTATGGAGCAACTCAACACAATGGGGACCATTGCTTCCTAAGGGGCGAGGAATGATCCAAGTGGATGTTGGTGGCCACCCACCTATCCCACTTGGACACCCACAACTGTCTCTTTCAATTTTCCAGTTTCCTTAATTGTAGCACAATTTACTGTTTTTAGTAGTTTTTTGGTTCCTCAACTTCCAGAGCTGTTTTAAGGCCCTAAATGATGTTTTTTGGGAAGTCTGGGAGCAACACGGGTCCATGGATTGATGTTACTCTTTCCAAAGTTGTAATTCTCGTATAGATCTTCCTAACGAGATATTGTGTGCGTAAAACGAAGATCGTATGCCAAAGTTACAACCCCAGGAAGTTGATTTACCATTTTATTGAAACGGGGCCCATATTTTGGTGTTTCATCTTCTAAGGTTAGGTTTTTGGATGTTTATGGTTTTTCAATGTTTCTCAACAATATATAGGCCTTCGAGCCTCATTGTAACACAGTTTAGAGGCATGTAGCCACCACATCTCTTCTTAGAGATAAGTTACCATCGCCCTAGCTAGTTTATTTCCATTTCTATTTGTAAGCATATTTCAATATTTTACAGTAATGAAATGAAGTATTATTTCCACTTCTTATTTGTATTTATTGTTATCTCTATAATTTGTTGTCTTCCTATTTAAATCCAGATCACAACTTCTAATATCTTCTTTTAAACTTATCAATGTTTCTACTATGTTATGGGAGAACTCATTGTCATGTTGTTCATCAGATCTATAGGGAGAATCACGTGAGTTGTAGTCCACCATTCTCCTAGTCATCTTGATCTTCTACTTCTTGCAAACATACCATGTCAGATAACTAAATATAAATATAGTTAACATAACTTAGTGAGGTTCAGGGGAGGTTATCTCATTTTCATAGTCAATGTGGATTAGCAAAATATATGTACGTATAATGAAATAAACATATCAATCATCTCAACATCAGCATTGGGATGACACAAGACCACAACAGTGACAATCACAATGCATGCACAACAACACATGAAAAATGAACATGCATTCATGATAAACACATTTTTCCCATCCAGTCCACATATTGAACCTGCAAGCTCTTATACCAATCTTTAACCACCCTTCCCACATTTACCGAATTTCACAGACATGTCAGGGTACACATGAGATGAAAAGTTACTATGACATGACTTGACCTCTAAGCTCCAGTTAAGGAATTGGGGCCTATAAACTGACCACCAATTGACAACTCAAAACATCCCTCGGGACTATAGGACACTCAAGGGAAAAGAGGACTACCCTATATGACCAAGCCCTGAATTGAGGCTCATTTTCACAACATTTAAACCCAAACCACATGCATGACAATGTCTCCATGTGGTTGAAGACCTCCAAGCTTGTTTAGCCTAGTGAAGGAGGTTATCTTCAAATCAATATGGGTTTTATCTTAAAAGGACTTGGAGGCTTAGGGGAGAAATATATTTTCAAGGGGGGTATTGATATGGTCAAAGTATCCACCAATGCATACCCATTGATGCATTCATAGATTTTGATCGACCAGAGTTCCATTCATCAAGAACCAATCTAGGTGTTTTAAGACTTTAGTCATTCCAAATTGATTTCTTAACTAGATAATTTGAATTTGTTTGAGGGTGTGAGCTCAATGAGTCTAGTGTCATCCATATGTTCCATAAGAGAGTCTAACAGGAGCTCCATGTTAGGTAAACTTGACTTGGTGAAAGAGTCAAAGTTTCTTGTTAAAACAACGGTGGTTTTGTGCACATGGTTTTGCTTTCCCATGGTTTCATTCCTATGGATCGCATGTAATTAAGCCTTTAAAGGCTTGGGAAGACTTCATTATAATGTTTTGGGGATGTGAGTGATGAAGGCTCACTTAGCTAGCTTGGTTAGGTTTGGCCAAGGGGAACTAATAAAATATTTTGTTTGCTGGTTTTTCTCAAATTAGGGTTTTTGAGGATATATGTTGTGTTTATGTGCCTGATTCTCATGTTGATATAGCTAAAAAGAAATAGAAAGATAGAAATTGCTACAAACTTATTTTAATAAAGATTTTTTATGGTTAGACCACTCTTGTTTAGACACAATTTTAACTTCTTAGATATTCTTAACTATCTGCATGGAATTACTTTATGCAGTCCTTGACAACTATCTTTGAAAATGGTGGCTACAATCTTTGACAATTCACAGTATAACAACAACTTCGTGGTGTAACAACAGAAAATGGAAAAAACAAGGTGTAACAACAAGTAACATCAATAGTCCCCCCCCGCCCCCCATGGCTATCAGTAGTTATGGAAACACCTGAAAGAAAAAAATTCAAAAGAACTCTTCCAAATATACCCTGGCTAGTCATCCCAAAGAAAGCATTGTTTTTTGTTCAATACTTAGCAAGAAATAGCATAATAATAGTTCAAAGAAAAAGGTTGCTTCTTTATCAAATGGAGTGAAATTGTACTAGGTAAATTGTAGGTCCAATGAGGGAAAATGGAAAAGAAGTTGGGAAAAGGATGCCTAAAATATCCTCAAATATTGCACCCAACAAGTTGGATTGCGAGATGAATTTGAACGAAATGACAAAGACATGGCCTAGTGGTCCCTGAACCGCATTGTGGATCACAATAAATCCACTGGCTTAGTAACCTCTGAGCCAGACTGTGGATTATGTTAAAGCTAGGATTGTGTGCCTCGATGGGCCTAGGAATCATTACTGGTGAATGGCGGGATATACGGTAAATCCAAGAGGTGGATTTCTCTCTGTTGGGCCTAGTAGTCCTAGGATGGAATGTACGGTAAATCCTAGAGAGCGGGTCTCGGTGTAGGGCCTAGTGATCCCTTAATCAGATTATGGATTATGGTAAAGCTTGAGAGACTAGGAGGCACTCAAATTCCTCATTGTGTAGGTGGAGAACTCTAGTAGAATCCATCCTTGTTTGGTTCTTTTTGGTTGGTTATGAGTCCCACATTCATGCTTGGAATATGGCACGGGGGTGAAAGGCTCAGGAGATATTGGGCTCAACCAATCTATCATCGAGTGGAACATGGTAGTCACATCCTCAGTTGGTTTCTAAATTCATTAATGAGAAGTTCATCCCTTCGGTTTTCATGTGTAAATATACTAGTTTATATGTGGATTCTATGGTCGAATAAATTTGTGGTAATTTTTTTATTACTATGTTGGTTATATATATGTTTTATGACAACAACTATGTATGGATCTCATCATGTTTTGACTTGTAAATGAATGGAAAATGTATCTATGACCTAAGAGATGATAATGCACCAAATGACATGAGGGATCAATGGTTCTTAGTGATCCTCAGATAAGTACGAGATCCATATGCTTAAATCTATTCTTTACACCTATAGATTACATGTTCGTGATATGTTTGACAAAATGCCTGTCATGGTTAGTATGGGTATAGTTAAAGGTTTGTTCAACTAACTAATTTTGTATCATTGTTTCCCTTTTATTTTATTGCTTTCAAGATGTCATTGCATTTTGGGTAGTTACCTAGACTTTGGGGCTGAAAAAGTGGCTCAAATCTTAGGGACGCTGGCACAGAACTGGACAAAATTATCCCTTAACTCTAGCTTACATGCCTATGAGAGCGTCTAGAGGTCCTTGGATGCTGGCATGCCCATAGCATGAGAGCGTTCAGAGGTTAAGTGATCAAAAATTTAGTGGGACCCAGACACAAGCTGCGTGAAGTGTTGGCATGGTTCTCATGGATCCTGTAGTTGATGTGGTAGGTTTGTATGTTTTGTTTATGTCGATTCCATTTCCTTGATGTCACATAGAAGGTTGAATCCAATCATCGTAACCTCTTGTCACACATTTACCCCGATTGGCCGATTACTTGGTTAGATGTGGAAAGAGGGAGTTATAGAGTGGTATCAGAGCATGGTTCACCCCTCAAACTGGATGGGTTGTGTGTTGGTCATGCATGCATGTTTGTTCCATGTGTGTCTCTTACACTTGCATTCCATGTTCTTTTTGCATTGCATAATGTTTATAATTGTTGTAGTGATGTCGTCATAAGGAACTTGATGTTGCTATTATGGAGTGCATCATTAAGTGTGTATGACTGGTTACATGCTTTTATATGTCACTTGTTGATATATGTCACTTTGTTACATTCTTGTATGTTAGGTTGCACTCTTGTATATTTGGTTACATTTATCATTCTTGTAGGTTTGGTTACAAGTATTGTTCGCTTATGCTTTATTACATGCATTGATGTGTGTGTGTGGTTGATTATGCCTTGCTTATGCATGTTGATGTTTTCATGTGGCCATGTGTACAGTGATTTAATGGTTGTTTTCATGCATGAGGTGATGGTCTGTGTAGTTGATATAGTCATGCATTCATGACTAGATTCTAGCTAGAATGATGTTTATGTGTTGATGCACTTATTTGTATATGTCTATATGTTGTTATGATTATGTTACACACGCATCACGCTGATTTGCATGATCTTTCAAATTATATATCCTCCCCAAATTATGATAAGGTACGCTAGTTTATTATGATTTGGTTTATCTAACATAGTATGTATTGTAGGAAAGAGACCAAATGGCTAGCAAGATGGTAGACTTCAAAGACTCTCCCTATGAATCAGCTCAGTAGCATGGTGGGCAGTCTTCTTATTTGGCAGACACATTGAGAAGCTTGAAGGAAGAGATAAGGATTTGTAAGGAAAACAATGATAGGACCATACAAGTACAAGAGAAACAAGCAAATGTTAATGCAATAATCCTTCAAAGTCTGTTAGAACTGTAGTGACAAGGGCCACTTTGGATCAGCCATGCACTAGAGGAAAAAACTAATTAGGAATATGGCAGTAGGTCTCTTGGTAGACACAAATGGCATAGAGTTGACACGGTGAGAGATGGTAGGTTGTTGGACACTTTGTATAGGAGGGGAGGTGAGTACATGTATTATTGTAGTTCTGGTTCTAACATGCACCATGATCATCATTGTTATCATCCTCACAAGAGGAGTGATAAGGGATACTCTCCGGATGAATTTAAGAAAGAAAAGCCACCTACTTCTGATGGGGATGTGAAGAAGCTGGAAGATGCAAGGGCTTGGATACTAAGGATGAATAAATTCTTTAAGTTGCATGAGCACAAAGATAACATGAAGGCCAAAATCGCTATCTTCAATTTGAAAGGTAAAGGATAAATTTGGTGGGAAGACGTGAAGCAGGTCAAAGACATTAAGATGGATGACTTGAATTGGCATGAGTTCAAGAGGACTTTTAGGAAGAAATACATGTCAGAAAGGTACTATGACAGTAAGGTAAAAGAATTATATGAGTTAAATATGGGGTCAATGACAGATGAAGAGTGCACAACCAAGTTTCTAGAGCTATTGAGCTATGTATTGTATCTTATAAATGAGAAGGCTAAAGTTTGTTGATTTTTCAATGGTTTTCCATTATAAATTAGAGATCGAATTGAGTATGATGAGCCTCAGTCACTTAAGGAAGTTATTGGGAAATTGAAGCATTGTTATGAATAGTCAAAGTGTAAGAATAAATCTTAGTAAGAATGGAAAGGAAACGACAAATGTAAAGGTAAATGGAAGCCTAAGAGAGAAAGGCCTCAAAATGCAGAGGAGAAAGAAAACGTGACACCTTAAAAGAAGTTTAATGCAGCTAGATAGGGTCATGGATTAAAACAGTAGAATATAGGTAATGGCACCGATCGGTTGGAGTTATTGGAAATGTGGTGAGGAACACCTTAGGAGATATTTTCTGCAAAACCAAGGTGGTAAGCCTAAGATATATAGTGCATAGGAGGCATAGCCTGTTAGGGACGTGGGGCAAAGTATTCCTCGTATTTATGCAGTCATGAACAATAGATAGGCTGAGCACCAGGAATCTATCATTGAGATGGACGGTAAGCTTTGTGATCAGTTTGTTTCTATTTTGATTGACATTGGATCTAGTCATAGCTATGTTAGTCCTCACTTGGGGGATAAGTGTGGTTTGAGTAAGGAATTGCATGCAGAATCTTGGTTAGTGCAGTTGGCTACAGGTAAAATAAGCGAGTTAATCATTGGGAAAGATCTTGTGCATTTGATTTGAATGATATGCTTACTACAACACTTCTGAATGTATTACCATTGGGATCATATAGTATGTTGTTGGGCATGGATTGGTAGTATATTCATAGGACCAAAATGGATTGTTATGACAAATCCATTGAGTGTGTTGATGACAATGGGGAACCAAGAGTCTTACAGGGTAAGAATAAAGCCACATCATTGAGGATGGTGATAGTTATCTAGGCAAAGCATAGTTGTAGGAAAGGGTGTATATTATTCGCAGTGCACATTTCTAGTAAAAAGGTTAAGGAAGTTGAGAATGCAGATGTGTTGAGCAAGTCCCCAATTCTACAACAATTTAAGGATGTATCTTATGGGGACATTACAGAGTTTCCACCTCACAGGGAGGTAGAATTTTCTAATTAGTTAGTGTTAGGGGTAGCTCTAGCATGAAAAGCACCTTACAAGATGAGCACACCTGAGTTGGTTGAGTTGAAGTTATATTTAAAGAAGAGGTTGGAAAAGGGATACAATAGGCCAGGTGTGCCACCTTGGGGCACACCGGTATTGTTCTTGAAGAAGAAAGATGATACTCTCATATTGTGCATTAAATAGAGACAGTTGAATAAAGTGACCATCAAGAACAGGTATCTATCCTAGATGATTGATGACTTGTTTGATCAATTGAAGAGAGAATAAATGTTCACGAAGATTTATTTTAGATCTGGATACCACCAGGCACACATCAAAGAGGAAGATGTTTACAAGACAACTTTCTATACTAAGTATGGGAATTATGACTTTGTTGTAGTTCCATTCGGTTTGACTAATGCTCCAACTACATTTATGTACATGATGAATAGTGTTTTGTGTCTATATTTGGATAAGTTTTTTACCGTGTTCATTAATTATATATTGTTATATTATAAAAATGAGGAAGAGTATGTCAAGCATTTAACAATAGTGTTGAGGTTATTGAGAGAGCATCATTTGTATTCTAAGCTCAGCTAGTGTAGTTTCTTTCAGACTAACATACACTACTTGGGACATGTTGTCTCCAAGGAGGGCATTGTAGTAGATCAAGAAAAGATAAGGGTCGTCATGGAGTGGGTAGATCCTAAGAATGTGGATGAGGTGAGATATTTCATGGGGTTGGCAAGCTATTATAGGAGGTTCATGAGGAACTTATCGCAGATTACTTATCCTATCACATTATTGCAAAGGAAAGGTAAGAAGTTTGAATGGAAGGAGTGTGAGGTCAGTTTTGAGCAGCTTAAGAAGTTGTTGACACATGCTCTAGTGTTAAATATTACATATGCAGACAAGGAGTTTGTAATATGTACAAATGCTTGCAAGAGAGGACTTGGTGGTTTCCTTATGCAAGATGGACAAGTGGTGTGTTATGAGTCATGAAAACTAAAAGAGCAGAAGCAGAACTACCTGACACATGATCTTGAGTTAGCAGTGATCATACATTCATTTAAGATGTGGAAGTACAGTCTTCTCAGTCGAAGGTTTGTACAGCTGAGTGATCACATTGGGTTGAGGTATTTGTTTGAACAACCGAATATGAAAGCCACGTAGCTAAATAATTGGCCACGATCAGTGAGTTTGATTTTGAGATCAGGTACATTAAAGGAAAGGAGAACAGGGTCGTAGATGCTCTTAGCAGGCGATATAGGTAAATCACTTAGCAACTAGGAGCTCCTATGGGACAGACTTACAGGATACTACATTGCAAGTGGGTCAAAAGGATGTCAGCTATATGGAGAGTATGCAGAGGCTGCAACAGAGCACTGGTACATGTATACGGGATAGTATAGGTGCAGATATGGGTAGTAGTACAGGTACATGAACATGCAGTGGTACAAGTACAGGTACAAGTGCAAGTGCACAAGATGTGGATAGTTTTCTTACAACAAATGGATTCATCAGATTCAACAACAATGTGTAAGAATTCTATAGGTCAAATGAAGAGAGGCGCCTAGTAGCAAAAGACATCGACGTACAACTCAAAATCTCAGGATCCAAGTCCACCCCAAATAGTACTAACATAATCCTCAGCAGAGGAACCCCAATAGTACCAACACAATCCTCAATGAAGGAAAATCCTTCAGCGATGAAAAAAGAGATAACTTTAGTTATAATTTTCTTTGTAATTTGTGGGAAAAATCATAACCAGGAATTAGACCAATCAAATGGTGAGAAAGATGTATCAAAGTCGGCTAAACCAGTGATTATGTCACTTTGTCAAAAAAATGAAAAATCAACATTATCCTTGGTTGCAATAGATAGTTCTACATGGTGGACTAATATTAACAAGAGAAAGGAGAAAAAAGAAAAACCCATAAATTTCTCTGTGATTTTTTAATCCAAAAACATATGTATTTAAGTTTATATAAATAATTTCTTTTTTTTTTAATTAGAAAAATTCAATTTACAAAATAAAAATTAGAATTATTCAAATATTTTAATCATAATAAAGTGTAAAATAAAAATTCCATATCAAATTTTATTTTAAAATATTATATTAAAAATGTTAATTAAATGTTCTAATCCTAATAAATTACACTAAGGAATAAATACTAAAATAGGAAATGAAATTAATTTGTAATTATATTAGTTTAAATATTATGTCACTGCCTGATAACAAAAATATGAAAATTTTTGAAGCTTTTGCTAAGTTCAGTTTAGGGTTAAAGGGCCTTGTACTAATTTTTGTTGTTGGCTTATGACAGCCCCTATGCCATGATCACAAAGGCCGAGGCCATATTTCAGCATTCTTGTTCCTAACAGTGACATTGCTAGCAAATAATTTTCATTATAAATTATGATAGTTATGATTATTTAGTAAAATTAATTTTCATAAAATATCAATTTTCTATTAATTAATTTTCATAAATAAAATAAATTATAAATATTTCCCATATTTTAAATATAACAAAAATCAATAATTTTTGTTTAAATGATGTAACATCAAAACGTCTTCAATAATGTAAAGCTACTTTATTAAAATTATAGTGTATCAACTGCAAAAATTTATAAAATAAAAAATTAATAATACTATATAGATAGATACCAAGAAATTAAAAGCTATCATAATAAAGCAAAAATAGACACCTTCACTCGGAACTGGTTGTTCATGTGGACCTGGATTCGACACACCAGCGCTTGATTCTTGATTCTTGATTCTTGATGAAGCCAAACCCACTTCATCCTCGGCATCAGCTCTTTTATTTTTAATATTATTTAAATGTTTTATACAGTTATTTTTTGTTTAGATTTTTAAAAATTTTATTTTAATTCATATAAACAAAATTTCTACTCTGATAATAGACAAATAAAATTTACCGACAAAATAAACTCAAACAGACATACATTTGTTCACACATTATTCCACTTTCATTTACTAACATTAATTATATCAGCCTATTACAAAAGTTCCCATAAACGCCCAAATTTTGGCTGAATGCTACGCTGCCAAACTAAGGTTTTATTTAAAGTATTATCTTAAAACGGCTTTCAGGCTTCAAAGCTGCAGTTCCTTATATCCTTTGGTGGCAGCAAAGCGGTTGACTAGAGCGAGGCCGTTACTGATCAACTCCGACACATATTGCACGCGGGTGGTGACCATGGCCGTAACTTTCCCGGTGGTGTTGAGATCCTGA
Organism: Pinus taeda; assembly: GCA_000404065.3. NCBI lineage: Eukaryota > Viridiplantae > Streptophyta > Pinopsida > Pinales > Pinaceae > Pinus > Pinus taeda. The sequence goes on from APFE031187656.1 coordinate 31,401, forward strand.
AAGCCGTTAAGACAGGTGTCCTCGTTGGTGAGGGCAGCGCTCATCCACGTCTCTACGTTGCTCATCTGAATCTTGAATGTGTTCCACCTCAGATGTTTCAGTTCCACCAGAGATTCGCGAAGCTGGTCCGTGGTGTAACCGAAATTCTCCATACAATCCTTGAGCGCCGTCTTTTCTCTTACACTTATTGGGGCGCATCTGGCTCCGAGGCCGGCTGCCCAGACTGAAACGTTGCGAGCATTAATGAGGCTGACAGTCACGGCCGCATTCACGAGATCGCTTTGCATGGGTCTCAGATGGCCTGCGTAAGGAGAGAGCGACGAAACGCAGAGCTCCGGATAGAGAGTCACTTTGCACGAACTTTTGATGAATTCCTCGATATCGGTGTGAGTGTAGTACACACGATATTTCACGTCCTCAGCTGTTGCTGCTGCTGTTGTTGAAGCGAGTGTCACAGCAAATATGATAACAGAAAACACAGTGAATGATAGATCCATGGCGATTCGAACTCGAATTGCAAATGATAGAATTGAATTGTAGTTCTACTGCTTTTCTTTGTTATAAGTAGGCAAGCTGTCTACATTATTGCGGCTTCTGTGTAGTGTAGCCCGTTGTGACGGCTTAAAGTCGGCGACACTGTATTTGATTTTAACAATGATAGGTTGGAATCCTGCCAACTTTTGGATTCTTTACGTGAGTCACCTACCTTCTAGCAAGATAAATCTTATATGGTCATTAAGATTTATCGAAGTTAATTAAGACAGTGTATCACTAGAACTCTGTATGGTCATTGGGTAGTTGCAGTCTTTTGAAATGAAATTATCAAAAGCTTAGATCGCCGCAAATATCGATGACTCCAACATGTTTGAAAGACGACCTGAACTATTATTATAATCACATCGAAAACACTCAAGAAGTGTTCCAATAATTATACTTATCATCTGGTTCAATTATCATCTGGTTCAGTTATCATCTGGTTCAATTATAATCTGGTTCAATATACAAAACAAAAAGTTGCCCGAATCTTGTATCTTTAGCGATGTGAAAAGAATAAAAAAAATAACAAACAAACAATAACTGTCCGGATCTTGTATCTTTAAACAATGTGAAAATAAGTAGTTGGATGAAGAAAACTGGTATTATTATTCGATGTATTTCAAATATTCATAATATTCGAAAATTATCACTAAAAAAAGTGATTTTAATTGTAAACAAAATTAAATTATCTATCCAACTAATAAAAGCGAGATGACTCGAACTCTGACTGTTCCACCGTTCAGCATGGCATTAAAAAAAGTGCTTATGGACGTAGTCTGGCAGGCGACTATTGTCCTTTTTCCGTATGATTGTTTAAAATCTTTTAAATTTAGTTTGAAATCAGGGAAATTGTAATTTTAAGTGAAAATATTTGGGGTCTTCTACCTACCTTTCAAATTTGACTGGATGGATGAAAATGTTCAAATTTGATTGGAGGGAAAAAATGGATGCAAGAAAAAAATTAATGTCCAAATTTGATTGGAGGGAAAGAAATGGATGCATGAAAAAAAATTAGAAGTAGGTATATTTAAATCGAGTTTTGAAGGGCGGAAATAGATTTAGCACCATCAAAAAACCCATGAGGCATTTAAAATTTTGAAGTTTGAGAAAAAAAATCTTGTCAGAATTTTCATAATTTTCAGGGTAAATTTGAATGTTAGGTAGACTTTTCAATTTGTTTATATTTTTTAAGATTATGTTTAACATGCAAAATTGTGGAAAATAGTGGAAATTCCAACAAGATTTTGATTTAAAATGTGGCAGAAATTTTGAAATATCTAGATTATAACTATTAAACTTCGGGATTTTGAGTGTTATAAGGATTCTTTATGGTGCTGAATCTATTTTCACATAAAAAAAATGATTCAAACACTACTATATAGTTGGATTTTTTAAAAACATTAATAATTCTAAAAAAAAATGATTTTCCAAACAAAATTATAATATCTATAAACAACGCCTATTTTTTATATATTGAACGCCTATTTCAATTTTTTAAAATTTAAATTGGTGTAAATTATGAAAAGTATTATACATTAAAATGCTTAATCATGATTAAATTCTACATCATATCCATAGTATATTTTTCCTTTCTGATTTTAAAAGCCATGACTATTCATTAATATTTCAAAATTAATTATAGGTATAATAATTTCATATAAGAATTATAGGTATAATAAGTTGATATAAAAAAATAATGTATAAAAAATATTATTTATTTAAGAATATTAAATATAAAGTATGATATTTTGCTATTGAAATTATTAAAGGGTAATAAAATAATAAATATTTTTTATAATTTTTATATGAAAATTTTATGAATACTATTTTTTAATGTTCGGATAAGTATTTGATTAATTTATTGATATTAGTTTCATTCCCTAATAAATGGTGATTAGCATCAAAATATTTAATTTATGATATATATAGTATTGTTAATAAAACAAAATCATAAAAATTAACATATTTATTATTATTAATTATTGTAACACTATTAAAATTAAATAAATATAAACTTAAAAATATATGTAACAAAATTATTTATTATGGAGATTCACTCCACTTTATTATGGAGATTGTTAAAATATAAAGAGGTATCATTACAATAGCATTGTCAATATAATGACTTACTAATACTATGTGCCCAAAAAAAACCATAACTCATTTCATTTGACATGTTTTTAATTAATCAATTTACATAAAAGAGAAAAAATATCATGTCACAAGACATTTTTTTAACTAATAAATTTAATTAAGAGAACAAAAAACACATAACTACTTTTGACATAAATCTTAACCTTTGATGTATGACTACTTAAATTGCTATTCTCGAAACCCTATTTCAAAATAAACACACTTTATCAACATAATAGTAATTAAAAATTTAATGAAATATTTATAGGAATATTTCTTTATAATTGTGATAATAAGAAAAAAATTAGAAACTTTACTCAATACTAATATGGGAGAGATATCCACAATTACTCATGTTGTTAAGAATTTCCCACAGAAAATTGTGTAGAGTATTAAGCCCATCCAACATTTGGATTGGACACTCCACCCATTATGAGGTACCAAAAAACTTAAAAATATATAAGTGAGTGTTGAGGAGGCCTTAAATAGACAAGCTTGTCAAATAAATTTTAGAGGAATTTAATAAATTAATTAAAAGAGCAGGGTCATAGTTAGAGAAAAAAATACTGTATAAAGTAATGATGATGATGTGATAATTAAAGTTCAATGAGACCAATGAGATTTATTGCACATTAAGAAAAGAGATTAATTGACATTTTTAAATATTTTATTTCTGTCATAAACATTAAGCAAAAGAAATGTTCAGAGATCACTATAGTTAACTGAGAGAATAATATGTCAAATGAGTATATATATATATATATAATGTTTTTTAAACAAGGATCAAGGAAATTGAATGAGAAAGGTACCCAATATTAGGTCAACATAATCAAAGGAAAAGAGGCTAATGGGGAATGAAAGAGAAAAGGGTAAGCAAGGTTGAAAAGGGAAGGGGGTGGAGGAAGAAAGAAATTAATGAATGAGTTGATGGATTATTGACTTCTAGGATAGAGTTAGCCTATAGTCATCTTCCTTATTAAATTTATTTGAGTGCTTCTCAATCTAGAGAGCTTCCATGGTGATCTGATAATTAGAAAGGAACATATGCTAAGATTTTAGATTGGGAAAAGAAAATAAAGTGCTTGGAACTAAAATAATGTTTTCCAATGGTAGAATTTCTTGATACCAAATGATGGTATGTATATTCTATATTCTCTTTAAGGCAAGCTATGAAGGGTCAATGTGTTAAGCCAATGTAAGAATTTCTTCAAGAATAAGGAATTTAGTAAACTCAAACTCCTATCATGGGGTGAGACTTATCTTTGGTTGATCAAAATACTTGTTTGAGGGTTTTACAGGGCTTAAATATGGTTTTTGTGTTTCCATTTCGAAAAAAATCTTAGAAATAAAACTAGTGGTTCCTTTTATATAAGGGAGAGAGACCTAGCCACATGGAGGAAAGGAACCAAAATGGTTGGAATTAGTGTTAGAAGTAATAGGGGAGGCTTTATTAATCTTAGAGGAGGTGTAGATTTTGGTTCTTAATGCTTGGATCATGTGGGTTTTTTTCATAGAAAAGGATATGGGGAGTAGATATGTTAAGTGCCTAAGAGATAAGAGTTTTTAAAATAGAAGACTTTTGGGATGGGTGGTGGTGAGAATGGGTATGAAGATAACATATTTATTCCCCTACCCTTCATCTCATGGAGAAGGGTCAAAATTTTCCCTAACCCCTTTCTAGATCACTAAAAAAGATATCGTTAGCTTTATTCAGTTAGTTTCCCAAAACCTTCCCTTTCACGTTCTTGAATAAATCTAACAAGATTGTACCATATTTCTCAATTTCCCTAAGCCCCAAAGGAAAATATATCTAAAGTGAAAGTCTAATCCATCAAACATCTTAATGAAAACCCCCACTTTCTTATCCTTAAGACAGATAAAGGTAACACGGATATTATGAGCACTGAATGTGATGAATCCAAGTTATCAGATCTTCTATCCTCTTCTTACTATAAAACTCTTCCCAAGAACCACATAGATTCCATTACAAAACTTCTCACTAAGACTGTAAAAATATCCTACTACTTATTCCTCATACCCCCATAACCCCTAATATATATGGTCAACTAAAAACACATAAACTTGGTGTCCCCCTTAGACCTATTGTTAGTGCTGTCAAGCCCCAACATATGCCCTTGGGTGGTACTTAGCCAAAAAGATTCAAAATTTTGTGGGATCCAACCCCTCTTTTATTAAATATTCCATTGATTTCATTCTTGAAACAAATAACATCCATGTTGATGAACATGACCATATGGTTAGCTTTGATATGGTCTCCAGGTGCATCAAGATACCTATTCCTAAAGCCTAAAATCTGATCCTTAAGTTGGTGTACTAAAACGCTCAACCCAATTTAAATTTTCCTCTCCTCCACTTTGTTTTTTTTCAAATGTACCATATATGAACAAACTAAAGGTAAAACTATAGGTTCTTCCCTACCTCTACTTACAACAAAAATCTTCATGGAACCGTTTGAAACTAGAGCCCTTAACTCATGGCATGACAAGGCAAAGTTTTGGTTCCAATTTGTAGGTGACACTTTTGTCATTTGGAAACAAGGTTTGTGTGTTCTCATTTCCTTTCTTTCCCATTTTAATATCATATCTCCCCATATTTAATTCCTTATGGAAACTGAATGTTAATATCACCTTCCCTTCTTAGATGTTTGTATCACCCTTCTTCAAATGGCTCTCTTCCCCATCAGGTCTATAGAGAAAAGACCCACACAGATTTTTATCTTCACACCCACTCTCACCAACACTCATATCTCAAAATTCTATTATACTTCTAAAAAAGCTAATCTCTTGCACACCTAAAAAAATTTCCCCCTAGTTCATTTCCTTTGAAAAATACCACTTGATCCAAGAATTCAAAGCGAATGGCTACACCTTGTATTATATTACTAAAGCCTTCCATGTCACTTCTAACCCTAATTCCAATCATTATGGTTACTCTTCCCCCTATGGTCAGGCCCCTCTCCCATACATTAAAGAAACCACATATCTTATTTCTAAGATTTTGGCCAAAAGGAACATAAAAATATTTTCTAAACCCCATAAAACTCTCAAACAATTTTTCCAATCAACCAAAGGTAGGTCTGGCCCCATGCTAAGATTAGGATTTTACTAAATTCCTTGTTCCTATAGACATGTTTACATCTACCAGACAAACCGACCCTAAATAACTCACCTTAAAGAGAATACAGAAGATATGAACCATCACCAAGTGTCAAAGTCTTCCTTCATCGAGAACACTTTACTTTCTTTGACCAACCTAAAATCATCACATGTATTCTTTTTTATAATTCTCAAATCATCAGGGAAGTTGTTAAGACCGAGAAGCACCTAAATAACTTCAATAGGGAAGGTGGATATAGGCTAAGTCAATCTTGAAAGCCGATAATCCATCAACTCATTCATTAATTTATTTCTCCCCCCATAGTTATCCACTTTTCCTTTGATTATGCTGATCTAATTCTTGGTCCCCTTCTTCTTCACCTCCCACTAAGGTATTCTATTGAGTAACCGAATGAAACTTGAAAAAATTTCACTCGTTGTCTTTCATGTGTGTATGAGGATCATAGATGTTCTAGCAAATGAAGGAGATTTCTAGATCAACGGAGAAAAAGTTAAGATCCAACCCTAAGTGAATGGACCAATCTAACTATTTCCAAATGTAAAGAGTGTTCTAGCCTAATATGGTCACTCCTAAATGCCCAAAAGCATCCAATCAGACAAAATCCCAATGGGGAAGAATATTTCTTAACAAAGCTTATGTTGTTTCTCCATCCATCATCATTTCTTAAGGAAAAATAACATGAGGATGATATACCTTAGTCAATATTTTAAGGGTTAGTTTATTGGAGGGCTTGGAAATACCTTATAATTCAGTGACAAAAAAATCCTTTGTGAAACAATATGGGGGGCTAATCGAATTTTAGAATTTTCCTATCACTAAACTAAAGTGGGGTAAGATTTTATTCCCCTTATTAACATCTATATATCCGATAGCTCCAAATATCCAAGTGCAGAATACAAATTTAGAAGGAAACCCTCGACTTTGATACCCAATGATGGTCGGTATCCTCTATATGTTGTTTAAGCCAAAATATGAGGGGTCGATGTGTTAAGCTAATATAATAATTTCCTCATGAATAAGGAATTTTTTAACCTCTAAATCCTAGCATGGGGTGAGACTTATATTTGGTTGATAAAATTACTTGTTTAAGGGTTTTATGGGGTTTAAATATGGTTTTTATGTGCCTTTTGGAAAAAAACATAGAAATAAGATCAATGATTCCTTTTATGTATTGGAGAGAGACCTAGCCATGGGGAGGAGAGGAAACAAAATGGTTGGACTTAGTGTTAGAAGAACCAAGGAAGGCTTTATTAATATTGGAGGAGGTGTAGATTTTGGTTTTGAATGCTTGGATCAAGTGGGATTTTTCATAGAAAAGGATATGGGGAGTAGATATTTTAAGGGCTCAAGAGATGCGAGATTTTTAAAATAGCATACTTTTGGGATGGGTGGTGGTGAGAGTGGGTATGAATATAAGATATTTATTCCCCAATCCTTCTTCTCTTGGAGAAAGGGCTAATTTTTTCCCTAACCCCTCTCTAGATCCCTACAAAAGATATCCTTTGCTCTATTGAGTTAGTTTCCCAAAACCTTCCCTATCACATGAATTAGGTATACATGAGATCATATGAGTTCCTTCTACCATACCATGAGATTATTCCACTTGTTCCTCATCCATAGTCGATGCGTGAGGGCATGTCTTGGTATGGGGAAGACATATGTGCTAAGGGAAGTAATGTTAGAGGTGCTCGGTGCAACAGTGCAATTAGTGATGTGTTTGCAAACCACTAGTATCCATCCTCCACTCTAAAATAATAAAATAAGTTTTTTTAAATTATATTATTTTAATAATTAAATTATTACATATACATGTGTTAATAATATAAGAATTCATGAATAATAACATCTTTTATTCTTGTATAAAATTGGTACGGATAATAAGAAAATGGTTAGGTTCAACCAATGACAAATCCTTACACATAATGAGGTATTGTAGTTACAAGTGAAACTTGAAATACATAATTTACATGTAGAATTTTGGTGTGTCCGCCACTAGAAATTCACTATGATCTAATGCAATCATAAAGATACATATTTTTGAAATAGTCCATGTGACATTTTTTTACCATAACTTGAAAATAATAGCAAGTGTTATTATATCCACATATATAAAAAACACATATGGTTATTGCACGCTATATGTAGATAATTACTATATAAATCTATAATGTATCCATGAAGGATAATGTTGGGTACTTAGGGAGGTACCCAATGGGATAATGAATGCAATGTGGCCATAAGAACTGAATAGACCCTAAATATATTTAAAAGGAAGTAATATAATAATAAGGCTATTTCGTATAGACCTAATGAATTTTCAAGGGAAAGTATGAATACACATGAGTATCATTGTATTTGAAGTGCTTCATATTGTATTCTTTTGCATCAAACATGGATTGTAAATTGATTCCTTTCATAGGGAGTTTTTGATGGTTTTATCCTACTTTAATTTTCTTCTCTTTATATGTGTGTGTTGTTTAAATGGTAAATTTCTTATATAAAATTTTTGTTTAAGAGTTAATATTGTAATTTTTATGGTGGACCTTCTCTTATATCTTGCAATTTTTACTATAAATGGTATCCAAACCCTCCCCTAGGGATAAAGTGGGAGAGTTTTTTTTTTCTTTTCATCAATTTTGAGGGAAAAAAGAGTATGACGACATCCAAGTCAACTTGTGAAACTTTTCATGTATAATTTGGATAATCTATTCCAAGAAATTTGTTTCCCTAAAAAAATTAACGAATTTGAAAGCAAAAATCCAAAGCAAAGTTTAGGAAATAAAGTTATTGACAATTTAGCATACACATTTTTTTTGGGTTTATTCTAGTGACAACTTGTTGTAGCAGCTACAACCACCCTCCAAAAATTTTCCTTAGCCTGTTTTGGAGTTTCCCTGCCAACCTTTAACAACACTTTATCTTGCTTCATCAAGTACACAAGCTTCAGTATTTTTCATGCACAAAGACAACCTGTCGATCTCAGCTTGATGCATTCCCCTTACAAGCTGTTCACCCAAACTTGGTCTAGCTGCAGGTTGAGCATCTTCCCCAAGAAAATTGCACATTTTTGGAGGGAAACCAGCCCTCCCTCCAGAAATTGCGCAATTATGTCTATTAGCCTATTGGGCCCTATAATTGTGCAATTCTTCCAACTAACACTCCCATTAGAAATTGTGCAAATTTCCCAATCATGGCTGCTCATCCCAGAATTTGCACAAATTTGGGCACCAGTCAACTACTCTGCCCAGAAATTGCACAAATCTCCTATGCAGCCAGCCCAACTCTTACTCAAAAATTTGCATTTCCTTCAAGCCATCAAAAAGCCTCTTGCATGTGTAGTTGAGTTGACCAGTTCCCTCTAGGACTAAGCAAAACAGACTTGCATGCATGGGCTGCTTCTCCCAAGGTATAATTCAAAGTCATCCCTTGTTTCAGGGATCTATGTTTAGCACGTGGAGGTTACATGCAAGGATATTTTCAGAAACCTCCCACAAAGTGTCGTTTTCGTTATATTTGTGGCATGCACACCATAACCTCGATGTTATCGAAACTCATCAACCGGACACTGCAGAGCTCATTACTCACATAAACCTTGTAGCTCTAACATCCCACTTCACATCTAGGAGCAGTCTACACATTTAGCTCAGTTGTTTTGGGGTAAGCCCACTTCCCATGCCCGATGTTGCATTTTTGTGTTTCCTCTTGTATGAGTGTTGTTTACTTGATTTCTTTGAACACTTACTATTGTTTAAATGTATATTAGATTGTCCTAGAACCATTTCAGTTTTCATCAACATCTCACTACTGTCACATTCATGAAACTTTTTTTTGTGAACGGTCACTGATTTGGCAACTCGCCTCACCCACATGCATGTTGTTCCATTTTCTGAATCTATCATTCACCATTTGCATGCATGATCATTCACTTATTCTTACAATCAGTATCATCATGCATTTGCATTCACATTCGTGTTTAGTTCCTATCGGCGAGTCTGGCCAACCTTATCCCTGACTCTACCTCACTAGAAAGCATTGCAAAATCCTAAGAGGGAAGGCTCTGCCTTCCTCTCCAGAAATGCACATTTCTTCCCAGCAGCTATTCCCCAGGTCTAATTTGCACAATCTTGAGGGACAGTGACTGCTAGCCAAGAAAATTGTGCAATGCAATCACTGAGCCTGCAGCCATTTCCAGCTAAGATTTTGTATTGTGAAATCCTAGTAGTTAGCAACCAAACTGGATTGTACATTGCATAGTTCCTGTAGTCATTTAGTCTCCCAGCATCCCGGAATGTGCCTTGTGAAGTATTGGCAGTCAGTCTCCTGACCTCTTGGACGAAATTGAGCAACCTTCATGATTAGTCACACAAGTATGTTTCAAGTCAATTCTCAATTTTAGTTTGGTTTTCGACTAACAGATTGCTTGCTATGATTGTTTCCATGTCTCTAGGTATTGCAAGTGTTCATCTGCCTCTCAACAATGCAGGTACAATGGTTTCAAAGTGGGCAGAGTCAAAGACACTGTTTAAAGCACGCCTAGTGATGCAGTTGATCAAATGTCTATGAGCTTGCCTACTCATGAAGATATCAAGTTGTTCGTAGACAAGAACATCAAGATATCACAATGAGTAGCATCATGAACAAGAGCTGAAGGCAGCATAATGAACACAATAAATACAACGAATGCAGTGAACGTAGCGAATGTAGCAAAAACATCAAATGCAATGAATGCAAGAAGAAGGTTGTTGACAACATAGATGTGGAACAAAGTTGAAAGACCAAGTAGATCCACTGGTAACAAAAGCAACTTTGGAGACTCGGGCTATGAGGTTATGGTGTGACATGAAGATCGCATGAAGACAGAGAATGTAACAAAGAAGGAGTTTCATGTGCTGACACAACAACTCGGGAAGAACATGAAGCTAGATAGATAGACGAATGAGTTGCAACAGAAACAGGAATATCAATGGATGCAACATGCACTCACGGATGAAACTGTGCCTGTACAAGTTAAAGATCCATCCCTACAACTGGCACAGAGTAGGCATGGTCAGATGTTTTCTTGATCACATGCAAATGATTCAACAACTTGCATGTCATTAAGCACATGCATGCAATCCAACCCATTCAGCACACTAACCAAGGCAAAGACAAGAAGCAATTACAACTGGAGCTAAACATGTAATTCGGGAAGTTGATGAACATGACCACCAACAAACACTTGAAGATCAGCATGGACACTATTCATCGGTGTGTTTTCGGTTCAACCGAACCCAAGAATACCATGTAAATGTTAGTAAGACATGTTGGATGAAGGATCTGGACCAATGCATCAATTGCAACAGAGGCAAGAGTTCACTTCAGCAAGATGTCACCATGAGGTGCATGCACACCATCACAGACGACCAAGATTGGCCTCAGATCACCACCTTCCCCATCACAAGCATGTCAAAGAGTTGGTCCCATCACAACGGACGAGTGTCAGTGATGTCTTGCATGGCTTTCTCAAGCCATGTTGTCTCACATGAGTAAATGTGAATTGTAATGTTGAGTCATGTCAAGTGTAAGTCAAGTGTCGATAGTTGGATGTAACAGTCATAGAGTAGGTGAAGAGTCATGAGGGTAATTGAACTATCACAAAGGAGAATGTCAAGGGTCACCCCACCCTTTGATATAAATAGTCCCTCATAACTCATTGTATAGGCTTTTGGTAAGCCAAGCTTTTGATAAGACTATCTTGGAGAAAGCTTGAACAATATTGTAGTATTGTAATGCGCCTTGGCTTCTCCACTGCACGGAGCTAGTTGAAATCTTTGTAGGAGTAGGAGGATGTGGCTGTAACATTCCACTGTTGGGACTAGCAAGTTTACATGGATTTAATGTACGATTGGGACTTACATTTCTTTATATAATAAGAGCCAACACATTTTCATACATATGTTGTTATTGTAGTTGGATTGTTCCAGTTGCTTAGCAATGTATGTTGTTTAACTTACGTAGTTGTGTATGAACTGATTCATATGCAATTATATGAATCTTGTTGTAGATGTGCTATTGGTTTAACCATGACTTTGGATTTCTGACTGATCTTCTTTCCAGCTTGTGATGCATCTTCACTCGTGTGTTCCCTTCTCAACTGAGTACTGCTACAAGTTTCCAAGGGCTACATGCATCTCACCCCCATGTGTTAGAACGTCTCATTCACCTTCCATGACTCACTGCAGTGGTCACACACTTGCTACTGATAGAGTTATCTTACTTTCCTCTGTGCGACATTGCGGCCAAGGCATTACCTTACAACCCAATTCTGGGACTCCTACACCAAACGGTATGAGGTCTAATTGGGACTTATTACTGGGGAGATCCCCTTGACATGTTGGTGGGTCGAGTACTATCAACATAACCATAAATATCATATAATGGATATATTTACATACATAGAATACATTTCATACATAGTATAGATTTCATACATAGTATAGATTTCATCCAAATCAACGGTAGAAGATCCAAAAAAATGGCATTTAAAATTTGGGTCATAATAGAAAATACAAGAAGTAAAGAAAAAGTTATAATCATTTTACATCTTTGGCTTCAAACTCTAACTACATAAAGCAACTACATTTAAAAGTAAGTGTTTTTCTTTAAAACCCTAGTTATATTTTTGGGGTTCTCAAGCATGCATTATTTTACAAGAAAAGATGATAGTCCTAGTATTGAACAATACATAAACAAATTGATTTCCAAATGGAGAAAGAACTAGAAAGTGAGGGTATGTATGAATTTAAAATTCAATAAGGTTTTATAGTGGGTGTCACTTGAGCATGACAATTTATGGAAAATTCCAAATGAAGAATACAAAAAAGTATTTTTAGATAGATGGTCTCATTTTGTGACTTGGGATAAAAATAATACAAGGGATTTATATTAACATGACAACTTCGTATTAAAACACATAGACATATTCAACAGAGGAATGCCATTGTTTCTATTAACCCTAGAAGGAAACATAATTTCACCAATGTTAAATTGACTAAAAGATTACAAGCACATGCAAACAATATATATTCAGGATGGAAATTTTCAAATTTTGAAAGACTTGAAGATTACCATTTAAAAACATGTGTTGCACTTAGGTTTTTATGCTATAGATATGGATAATATAGATATTTTTCTACATTATACTCATATAATCTCAGTTAATACAACCATTATTAATGTGAAAAATAATTTTTTGAACATTTGGTACAAGAAAAGGAAGATTGTATTGTAGGGTATGTCACTTAGTAATAAAGAAGGGCCCAATGGACCACATGAATAAATCACTACAAAGAAAATAATTTCAATACCTAATGACACATGAGATGAAGAGTATGAGATTAGTCCAAAGAAAATATTCCATAAGCGGTCGAAGAAAAGATAATGAAAGAGCATAAAAAGGAAGTTTAAGCTAAACAAATATATCTTGAAGAGTTAAAACGAAAAATAATCAATAGTTAATATTATTGTATATCACTATCCACACCACTCAAAGAAAATTCAAAGATAAAGGTAAGGGAATGAGTGTTTGTGATTCATTGTATGTATGTATAAATTTCAAGAAATAATATAAAAAACTTTTATGTGTGTATGACATTCAATCAACTTTTTTGTACTTGCAAATTTAAATTCTATTTTGAGTAAAGCTAGTTTTTGGGATAAAAAATAAAATAATTGTGGCGATTTTGCATAAAGGTGAATGACTCATTTTTATATGAATTTTATGATGCTTATAGAGAAGAGTTTTATGTGAAAATCACATTGTAATTCATTTGTCGACATGTTTCTAACCAATAGGTGTGGTTCATAGTCAGGACAAGTTGAAGAACCAGATCATGGCTATAGGTTAAATAGAGAGAGCAGATCATTCAACGGCTATATTTGACTAGGAAGCGGCTATATTGGACAAGGTAACTGGACTGGACCAAGAGATAGGGATAGGGAAAAATAATTAGTTAATTAATTAATAAGTTATTTTTGTTATATTTATTTCCATTAATGATTAAATGTAACCATTTGTATTTAACTAAATTGAGTATAAATCAATAACTAATTAATAGACCTTTCTTATTATTTAAAACTATATAAAAACTTATATTATTATTATTATATGAAATAATGAGAAAAATTAATAAATGTTTACTAAATGGATAACCTAATTAGTTAAACAAATATTTGAATTAATACTAAATTTAAGGAATCTAGCTATATTGAATATGTAGCAAAAACCATTTGGAAAATAAACTAAAGTTATTGAAAATATAGTTGTTTCTAATTAGTTTGTTAAATCCCTTATTAATATAATTTATTTATAGTTTTAAATGTATAACGAGATAATTAGTTTCTATAAAATTAATTCCATTCAATATACTGAAATCTTATATTATTATTATCATATGAAATAGTAAGAAAAATAATAAATGTTTATTAAATGAATAACCTAATTAGTTAGATAAATATTTGACTAAAAATCATTTAAATATGAATTATACAATGGGTATTGTAACCACCCCTCTAAAATTTACCCAATTTCACCAGCCTTCCAAGGTAAACATGAGAAAAAAAGCTACTATGACATGACCTGTCGTCCAAGATCTAGTTAAGGAAGTGGGGCATATAAACTAACCACCAAAGGACAACTTATAACATCCCTTAGTGCTACAGGACACTCAAGGGCCAAAAGGACCAACCTAGTTGACCAAAGCCTGAGTTGAGGTGACTAAAGCCTAAGTTGAGGCTCTTTTTCACACTATTTAACCCTCAACCACATGCACAACAAGGACTCCATGTGGTTGAGTGCCTACAACTGCAGTCACAAGCCTGCCTAGGTTTGGTTGTGACCCAAATTGTCCAAGTCAAAGGATGTGGTCCTGAGATCTAAGCCACAATTCCATGTTAGCCTCCAGACCACTACCCATAACTTCATAAAACTTCTTAGGATCATAAATGATATGAAAAAAAGTCTAATCATACATACTTGAGTTAAAAAATTAACCTAGATTGACCATTACAAACTAGGAATTTCAACAAACAAAAGGTAAAAAATGTAAGATACACGTCATGAATGCATATCTGATCATAAAAGTATAAGATTCGTCGAAGAATAACTGAGAAGGCGCCATTCCATCTCCACATAGATGTAACAACAATTATTAGTCCATGTATTCATAAACCGATTAATAGATAAAAAAATTATGAGAATATCCATATAAGATACGCATCATGTAAACAACATGTAACCATAAAATAACCAGCATATAAACCATGGAAACCTAGCCATCATATCACCAACCTAAATGATGTGAATATACAATAATAACTCTTATTAACATATGAAAATAAAAACCAAGTCAAGGACTTCCATGTACCACCTGACCATAGATTAGGTTGAATCAAAACTCTCTTTCATCCAATCACTATGTCATATGCTAAGAATGAATGTGGGATCTCATGGAATAAACCAAGACTAAATAAACGAGGGTTTCAAGAGGCCAAACCACCTCAAACCTCAACGAATGATCCCACCTCACGGTCTCGCCAAGGAACAGTAATAGAATATTTTGTTAGCTAATTTTCCCCAAATTGGGATTTTTAAGTATACATATTATGTGTATCTGTATGCCTTGTTTATGGAAAATTAGTGATTCATAGGGTCATATGAGTTCCTTCTAGAAAACCATGAGAGAATTCCAATTGTTTGTCATCCATGGTTGATGTGTGAGGGCATGTCTTGGTAAGCAAAAGACGTAGGTGCTAAGGGAACTAATGCTAGAGGTGCCTAGTGCAACATGGCCATTAGTCATGGGTATGCAAACCACCAACCTTCATCCTGCACTCCCAAATAATACAATAATATTTTTTTATCACTAATTATATTATTTTAATAAGTAAATTGTTACATATATATATGTGTTAATAATATAAGAATTCATGAGTAATAAAATGTTGTATTTTTGTATAAAATTGGTATGTATAATAATACGATGATTAAGTTCAACCTATGATAAATCCTTACAACTCATGATGTATCGTAGTTACAAGTGAAACTTGACATACATAATTTACATGTCGAAGTTTGGTGCATATACCACTAAAAATTCACTAAGATATAATGCAAACATAAAGATAAATATTTTTTAAATAATTCATGTGATATTTTTTTACCATAACTCAAAAATAATAGCAAATGTTACTATGTATATAAAAAACACATATGGTTATTTCATGCTATATGTACATAATTGGTATGTCAATATATAATGTAACCATGAAGGATAATATTGCGTACTAGGGAGGTACCCAATGGGATAATGAATGTAACGTTACCATAAAAATCAAATAGACCCTAAATGTAATTAAAAAGAAGTAATATAATAATAAGGGGTATTTCGCATAGACCTAATGAATTTTCATGGGAAAGTATGAATACACATGAGTATCATTGTATTGGAGGTGTTTCATATGTTATTCTTTTGTATCAGGCATGGATTGTAAATTAATTCCTTTCATAGGGAGTGTTTGATGGTTTCATCCTACTTTAAGTTTCTTCTCTTTATATTCGTATGTTGCTTAAATGGTGAATT
>APFE031187660.1:0-22778 GCA_000404065.3 Pinus taeda
AGCACAAGCAAAGTCTGCAAAAATATTTTCTAAAAGAATAACATGACTTTATAACTCAACTATGCGAGGATGACCTTCCTATCACCAATGACTCATACATACATCCATCTCCCAACCAAGTGGGGATATACCAAATTTGACTCATCCACCCAACCATGTAGGGATATATCAATTGTTTACACATCACCTAAACAATAAATATTACACCTTCCATCCACTATAAAGTGGGGATACAAATTACATCATTTTTTCAAGAGGACTCATTCAAATGTATGAGAATACATATCACACACTAGCCTTTTACATGACTTAAGCAACAAATGGTATAAATATCTGAATCTATAGCTAGACTCAACAACCATAATTCCAACAATGTTGAATGTACATGAATGCTAATGCTGTCCTTGAACCTGTGCTACATGTGCTTTATTATTGGGTTAATGATCAAACCATCTTTGTCAGTCAGATAAAAATTAATGAAAAAAACATATCGATAGACATTAATCATCAATATCAGTCAGAGCACCCATATCAGAGCTTGCCCCACTACTTTTCTTGTCTGAAAAACATATACACTCCTTGACCCATAGAAACTCTCGTGTGTATGTGACTCTACTTCATGAAGCACATGTATAATAACCTTTCTCTGAAAAATTGGATTTAATAGCAGGATGATGCAGCAACTACAACTGCTTTTTTCTAAGATATTCAACTCTCTCTTTGGGCAGTGGTTTAGTGAATATGTCAGCAACCTGTTCTTTGGAGGGAACATAATCCAATTTGACCTTATTTTCAAGCACTTGTTCATGTAGAAAATGGTATTTTATGGGTATGTGCCTGGTCTTGGACTGCATGACTAGATTCTTTGAAATACTAATGTCACTTGTATTATCACATAGAATGGAGATGGGTGGAGTAAATGTGATCTGAATGTCTTGCAAAGTTTGCATCATCCAAAGTAGTTGTGTGCACAAAATGCAACAACCGCATATTCTACTTCAGTTGTAGAAAAAGCAATTGAACTTTGTTTCTTGCTAAACCAAGACACTAACCTGGAACCCATATAGAATGCACCAACACTAGTGCTTTTTCTGTCATCAACGCTTCCTGCCCAATCTGCATCTTTATATGCATGAAGAGTAAGATCTGTATCTCTAGGATACCATAAACCAAAGTTCTAAGTTCCTTCGAGATAACTGAAAATTATTTTGACTACCAAAAGGTGTGATACCTTTGGATTTTCTTGGAATCTTCCAACCGAGGTCAGGTCGGGTACCTATTAGATAAAGTAGACTACCAATCATGGATCTGTAAGTTGGTTGATGTACTATTGTTGATTCATCATTTGAGCTGAGACTGCATCCTATTTCCATTGGGGTACATACAAGTTTAGAATCTTCCATGTCATACCTTTTCAAGATCTATTTGAGATATTTGGTTTGTGAAAGAAAAACAACATCTTTATTTTGCTGAACTTGTAGACCAAGAAAATAGGTAAGTGCACAAAACAAGGACATTTCAAATTCTTGTTGCATTACTGAAGCAAAATTCTGACTTATGTATTCTTCATTGCTACCAAAAATGATATCATCAACATGTTGTGCCCTACAACAACCCCCCATTTCATATCATTAACATCCCAAAACTATAATATGAAATGGGTCCCTTTTTAATTTTAATATTAATTGGTATCAAGTTAGTTTTATTCAAAAAGGTTCGAAATAATAAAATAAAACATTACCAAACCTTTTTGAATAAACCAATCAAAGGCCTTATATGTAAATGATTAACCTTTTATCATTGCGATAAAGCGATCGCAAGATCGCATATCGCAAAGACAAAGGAAACACAACTTAAGGACCCTTTGGTTTTTTCTGACGCGAAAAAGGCTATCGGATATCGGTGATAATGAATTGGTGCAATTAAACCCCCTTTTGCTCTGATGCAATGCGATATCGCTATCGGCAATCGGCAATCGACTATGCATGCTTTTAAACTGCCCCACTCGCTACTCCCAATGCGATGCGATATCACTATCGGCGATCGGGGATTCCAAATGGAACCAATATAACGATTTATGATTTCCCCCGACGCTCGATTGCGATAAATCCAAAAAGCGTAGATTTCAAAGAAAATCTTAAAGCGGGTTTAATATGATTTATTCGTATTTAAGGCCTTATCTTCTAAAGAGCCATTCATCCGCGCTCAACTGCCAAAACATCCAAGGCACGCTTCAAATATATCATTCATCCATTAATCGAATTGATGGGCATTGATAGGATTGACAGGTCTTAACGGCCATTTAATGAAACAATAAGCCTGAAATCTTTTTACAGATTTTATCCGAGGCCACCTTAAGTTAATCATTCGACATGCATTCATCGATATATATATATATCTCAGTAATATTCGATTTGCGCTATCATTTTCTGTATTACGTCCATTATCATCTCTGTGTAGAATTCTTCCGAAGTAATAGATTCAAGCTGAATGGGGAAGAAATCCAAGAAAAATACAATGGCTTCCGCTTCGACAGCCACAGGGCAACTTTTCGTTGATCTAAGCACTAAAAAGAAAGGACTAATTTTGGATACTACATGGTTAGGACTTGCCAAAACCACTTGGCAAGGCACCTATAATTTGATCGAGTCCGAAGATCCAAGGGTGACAGCAATACAAGTCTCAGCTGATAGCACTCGTAAATCCGAGGCTAATCTAAAGGATTTAGCCAACTCTTTTCTTCATCGAATAGCGGCTCGGGAGCAAATTCTCCCATATATAGATGTGGTTAGATGGGCGATTCAGGAAATCCCAATTACAGACCGAACTTTCAGCACCAGAGATGGGAGAATTTTCGGGTCCTTTCAAGCTGAGGATTTAAGGAAAATGTATCATTTACCGGTGGTAGAGAAGAAATATAACATGGCATTTCTGGAGAAATCCTGAGCTGAGAATGAGACTGAATCTGAACCCATTCGGGATTGGAGACAAAATCCAGCAAAACACAAGCACGAATCTTCGGGTAAGTACTCGGTTGATTCTCTATGCTCTCCTTATTGCTATGCTGGGATAATGATGTGCAGGTTGTGGGGATTACATGATTCCGCCAATTTTACCATAGAAATGGTCCCCTTAATGGAGGCGGCATGTAGTGGTGAAATAATGGACTGGGAAAACATACTGTCCGATAAGTTAGCATCCACAGTTCTTGATTTTATATCCAAGTCCCGTGTCACCGAAAGGTTCATTCCCCGATTTTACTACCGTGCCTATATATTAGATGTCCTGTGTTTTAATTCTGAATTTCCTGTGCTCAGATGGAGGTGGACGTCGCAAGACCCCACACTCGTCCACATATACCATCAAAATTTGTGGAAAACCAACTCCAAGCACCATTTGTATCAAATCTACAATGGCTTCATGTTGCCCATTCATCATTCTATTTTCAATAAGCCTACCCCTAAGATTTCCTACCAAGTAGGGGTGGATTTAACTTCCATAGGGAGTTGGTTCGGGGAGGAAAAGTTCACTTATATCAGAGTTTTTGGCAGTCAAGCCAAACCCCACGTTCTTCCTCTATACATCCTTGATAAACTACTGGCCAGGGAAATAGCCTATCAGATCATCGCCGATGGGGTTACACAAACTCTAAAGAAAGATAAGAAGCACGTCTGGCCCTATTTTCCTTTGAGAATTGGTATCTACACTCTACATGACTTCAAACATGCAGAGAAAGAAGCTAAGAAAATAAACTCATTAACCTTGGCAACTCTACCGAGCAGGCGATTTGATCCAAACAAAGTCGCCTATAATGCACTCGAACAGGCCAAATTGGCCAAGTTCGAGCATAAATAAGACATATTTTGAGGACTTGTTCACATCGGTCGAGTCAATGTATCAAGTTAAATCACTTGCCATAATTGAATACAAACATGAAGGACTAGTTGAATTTAATAGACTTAGAGAGCAGAGGTTGCAAACTCTGCCTCTAGATTTGTTAGCGACGACTCCAATAATAGAATCAAGCGAGCCTGAGCAGTGACTTGATAAAGAACCTCATGTTACATCAAAACAACAGGAGGAAGTGCATGAGCAAAGACAAGAAGAGACCCATGCGAAAGAGCAAGAACAGAGCAGTTTAAATGTAAATGAAGATACACAGATTGATCTGAAATTGCTCTGGGAATGGAAGCAATTTAATTCGATTATCAGCAATATGGAATGCTCTAAAGATGACGAGACTTCAAAAGAAGTGAATACACAAGAGGCAACTTCAAAGCAGGTTTCAGGTGAAACCAACGACCCACCCAAATCAAAAGAAGTGGAAATAATCCCAAAGGATCCTTCCAGTGAAGTCATTTTGCAGATTGAAGAGATTCCTCCATTGGATGTCTTCTATAGCCCAAGGCATAAAGCTATAGTGAAACGAGAGAGGAAGAGGAGAAGGACTGATCAACCTTCTTTATTCCCAGAACAAACAGTAATGGGCAATGTGCTATGGAAGGAGGAATTTGACCCCTCTGATGACTTGACAAAACTATCGCAATATGCTGGAGCCTATTCGGTGGTGACAATAGACAAAGCATCGGAGGTGAGAAGTTTATTAAAGACAAAATATTAGGATATATTTTCTCTACAAGCACAATTATCGGAAGTGCAACAAACGGCAGAGCAGGCAGAACAGAAATTGATAGTACAGCAACAAATAGACAATCAGTTGACTAAACAATTGCAAGAAGAAGAACAGAGGATTGACGAAGGTGCAGTCCAAAAGAAAAAGGAGCTATCTGAGGCATTCATGCAACTAAAACAATCAAATGAGCAAATGTTGAAATCCAAAGATGAACAGATTGCTCAATTATCAGCTCAACTTGAGCAAACAAAGAAGATCCCAAAGATAAATGAGTTCAAAATAGAGGCATTTCAATTAAAAAAGGGATTGATAAATCAGATGAAGCTTTTGTTTTAGCAAATCACCCAGGCAGAACCATTATGCGACTTAGCGGCATCCATAAGTGAGAAAGTAGAAAAGGCAAGGACAGATTTGGATCAAGCCGAAGAAACATTGACAAATTTTCTGGAATGGCAAGATACCGATCAGGGACAGGCAGCTAACCTACCAAGGATTCTAGAATCGCACAAAGAAATATTATTTACGGAATGGAAATCTCAGTTAATGAAGGCAGAAAGAGCGATTTCAAGATGCAAGGCAACCACTAGTAATTTGGTTGAATTGGTTAATAATACTCTTTACTTGTCTAACATGATTTCTCAATGTACTCCAGGCAAATTAACAGCAACGAAGATATTGGAGCAGTCATGTTACCCAGAGCTGGAGAAAAATGGAAGGTTAATCGTGGGAATTAACAGCTTGACATGGGATGCCTATTGGTTCTTTTTAGTGAAGCCGCAAAGTCAGAGAGCCGCCCTCAAATGCCTCACAGACGCGATCGGGTATATTATCCCCGATATTCAGGATGCCACCTTTGCTGCCCAACTTAGTTCTCGCCTCAACAAACCACCCGAAGTGGAGCCAATGCTTGCGATAAGCCAGCTCAGGTTTAAAGGCAAACAACCTGAGTGATGATTCACATCGCCAACTACCAGATCGCTGCCATGAAGATAGTTATTATTAATTGATACCAATTAAGTAGGATTTTGGTTTCATAGATTTTTAGTTTAGAGTAGTATTTATAGACCCTTTCATGCATTTAGAAGGGGTCGTAAAGTTTTGTATATGACTTAAACCCTGAAGTTGCACTATTGTACTTCAGGGATATTCTTTTATGAAACTGGACCGATCATTCTGATTTTGATAAGGAAGCTTTTATACAAATGTGCACTATTGTCCTTGTTTGAAAGCATTTCTGTGTTGAAGGAAGAATTTCAAATAGTGATTGATATTGGGATTGATTAACAGCTCATATGGTACTATTATTTATGTCTGGACTCATTCTTGTTATATGAATTGTCATTTGATCACTCTTGCTATTATCGCATATATATATGTGTTTTAATAGCATCCTTTATGCATTCTACTATTGGTTGTTTATAGTATTATTTCCTTCTAATCATGTATGTATCGATGATATAAATGATAAGTGCAGGAATCTTGTGTTAATCAATTTGCTTAACTATTTAGATGAAGTAATCTTTGAATGAATAAATATCTATGTTTATTTTATAGAGTCATCTATATGCCTGTCAATAGACAAATATCATCAAATGCTGCATTTCCAAAGAATAATTGTTCCCAAGATTAGTATTAGTTCTCTTTTTTTGTTGATAGATTAAGTTAATCGCCTATCATTAGAACAGACAACCCATCACTCATCCACCCCTTTTATTCATTATTGGGAAACTGGTCCCATTATATCCAGTCGGAGCCACCATCCCAAACGGAAAAGGAGTTGTATTAAGGTCCGGACCAGGTGGTTATCCCCCAATGTTGATACAACGATTTTCAGGGCATTAACATTTCTGGCGCTAGAAGGAGGGCCATCCGATATGAATGGCGAGTAAGCCAAAACCTACAGAACATTCACAGAGTAAATCACCCTCCACCTCTCCTCGGGCCTCTCGTTTGCACTTTGAATCATCAGTATCCAGACGAGAAGAGGAAGGATCAACTACTACTGCTCAACCTCATCATACTTCAGAACATTTAAGTCCGGAGTCCCCTGAAGTTCAATCTATCATCCAGAAACTTCAAGGCTTATCGATTTCACCTCCTAGATCTGAAGTATCACAAGGTAGTCAGACTTCGCAATTCCACTTACCTCCTCACCTTACCAGACTTCAAAGCGAAAAACTAGGTATTGAACCACCTAAGTTTCCTTTGCCCGAAAGAAAAAGGATTAAAAAGAACGCTGAAGGTTCTGGTAGTGAAACCTTTTCTCCATCATCTTCCATTTCATCATCACCTGCGCGAAGTCAAACACCCACTTCACCATTACATATTGTTGTTCACCAAGGGACTTCACCTCCAACATCACAATCCTTTCAGTCTTCATTTCCACCTCCCCCCCCAAGCACCTGGAACACCACAGGCAATCACTGGTACTCCCAAAATGGCTCAAAGACCATGGAGAAGTCCTGGTGCAGTCACCATGCCTGTGCCTTTACATCCATTACCCGATTATCCTAAGAAATGGTTACCAAAGTTCAATCCAGATGTTGGAACGTTAGGAGAGGAGCACATAAATAATTTTATGTTGTCATTCAATTTGAAGGGAGTAACAGAAGAAGATGTTGTAGTTAGATTGTTCCCCTATACATTACAAGGATCAACAGGATCTTGGTATTTTTCCTTACCTGCTGGATCCATCACCAGTTGGAATATCTTTCAGGAACAGTTTCTTACCAAATACGACGATGATAGATCCTTGGCTACACTCGTCCATGACCTTTCCAATCTAAGGATCGATTCAAGAGAACCCATTAAGGAGTTTAACGCCCGATTTAACAAACTCTTGAACACAATCCCTACCGATGATAAGCCAAGCGAACAAGTTAGAAGCGAATGGTATATTACAGCCTTACCCTCAAACATAGCCATTTTTGTGGATAGGGATAAACAACCTACATTGGCTGAAAACATGAAATAAGCCCTCGCTGTAAAAAAAAGTGTAATCGGTTTGGAAAAGAAAACTGCTCTAGAGGAACGAAAATCCAAAAAAGTGTCTTTCAAGGATGATTCAAAGAAGAAGATCACTAAGGATCCATACGACATGGAGGGCCTTCAAAAAGTCCTTAAAACCATGTCAAACGAAATGGTTGAGATTAAGAAGCAAGTAGTAGAGTCCTCAACAAAGAAACCTTATAGGATTTTCAAACAACCTGAGTCTAAGCCTCCAAATGTCATATCCTATGCAGATTCGGATCCCGAGGAAGAACAAGAAGAAGAAACAATTAGACCCTTCGACGAATTAGAAGATGAGGAAGTCGTTGAATGCCATGGAATGTGGGACTTTATACTCCCTAATTCCGATACTGACGCTGAGCAAGAAGCCTTTCCCGTGACTACTAGGAGTAAAGCTACTCCTAAACCTGTTCAGGCCAATCTGAAGAAAAGGAGTGCTGGTACCAATACTACAAAGGAAAAGGTACCCACAAGGAAGCCAGCCGCAATAGTATCTCAAAATCAGCCGTCATCCTCCAATATACCCTTGTCATCTAAAATGTTGGTAGTATCTAATTGAATGGACTATAATATTGTTGATGACATGAAGAAAACTAAGGAAAACATCACCATGTTTGAACTCAGTAAATTAAAACATCAACAAAAATTACTTCTCAAAGAACTTAATGCAGTTCCTTCTTCACCTATTCCTAGTACTAAAGCTGCAAGTGATTCAGGACAACCACCTTCTGGTAGAGTTGAGGCAACTGATACAATTCTAATTGGAGATAGGTCAAATTCCCATACTCCTCCTTTCCTCTTAACATATGAAATTTACAATCAAAATCTACACAACTGCTTAATTGACTCTGGGGCATCATCCAATATAATGCCTGCTTCAGTTTGTTCTAAACTGAACATAGAACCCTAGAAATCTTCAATTCACATTGTGCAGTTAGATAGAACTAAAGTTCAAGTTTTTGGGGAAATAAACTCTGTTACAATCAGGTTATCGGTGGATCCACAAGTAGTCCAAAGGATTGATATCCTAATCGCCGATATACCTGAGTTCTATGGGTTAATTTTAAGTAGGGATTGGTCAGAAAAGCTCCATGGGTATATTTCCACCGACTGGTCCCACATGTGGCTCCCTTATAAGGGAAGCCGAATCAAATAAAGATAGATCAGGAGAAACAGATGACCCACACTGTTACAAAATTCGAACAAGAAAATCAACCAATTGCGTTCAACAACAATATCTTAGGAAATTATTCTTCTGAATCATTTTTCGGCAATTATATTTCCCAGCCATCTCCTTTCTCGATAAAAAATTTCGAATCGCAAATTAAAAACTTTTCGCAGACTGACAGGTCTAAATGTGTTAATGTTACTTAGAATTTTGTAAGTAAGATTGTAGATAATTCTTTATTTTGGTCTTTATATTTTGATGGATCCCAGTCTAGTGAAGGATCAGGAGCAGGATGTATTTTGGTTAGCCCACAAGGAGAAAAAAAAATGTTGTCCTGCAGGTTAGAGATTAAATGCACCAATAATACAGCTGAGTACGAAGCATTAGTCCAAGGATTATATAAAGCAATTGGCCTCAAAGTCCAATACTTGAAAGTGTTTGGAGATTCTGAGATCATTGTTAAACAGGTAAGGAATACAATTCATTGCCTTTCAAACCATCTCAAACATTATCAATTGCTAGTACAAGAACTAACTTCCCACTTTTTAGCATTCAATATTTCTTCCATTCCCAGGTCTCAAAATTTAGCAGCCGACTTGCTAGCCAATGTCGGTTCCAAGCTCCTCCCTTTCGAAGACTATAGCCCAGATAGATTTTCAGTAGAATTGCTTTTTAGGCCATCAATTCCTAATAATGTCACTAATTGGAGAGTATTCAACCGCGATGAAGACATTTTACAGTTTTTAAGCTCTGAAAAATCCTATGATAATCAAATCATTGAGGAAGACGAACATGATATTCAAATGTGAGGTAAGCATGAAGAAAATTCAATCCCAAAGCCTGTGGTGAAGCTTGAGGATCTTTACGATATTAAAGACAGGTTTAAACCTATGACCAATACAAAGCTCCAGAGCTCTACCTTAAGGTTTGAATTGATAAACCTTGGCACCGAACAAACCCCTCAAAACATTAACTTAGGATTAGGACTTTCCGTGGAAGAAAAGGAAGCATTCATTAGACTGTTACGCAAGAATAAACATGTTTTCTCTTGGAAATATGACGATCTAAAAAAATATGATACATCCATTATCCAACATACTATTCTGATGCTTCCCGAATAGAAACCAGTTCAACAAAAGTTGAGGAAAATACATCCAAACTTAGAGAGTCAAATAAAATCGGAACTCAATAAACTCTTGAAAGCTAAGATTATTTTTCCTGTTCGGCACTCAAACTGGGTCTCCAATATGGTACCAGTCAGAAAGAAAAATGGCGACATAAGGATTTGTATCGATTTCAGAAATTTAAATAAGGCGAGTTTAAAAGATAACTTCCCATTACCCACTATGGAGCAGATACTCCAATCAGTGGCAGGCTCAGAGTTAATGTCCTTTTTGGACGGTTTTTTAGGATATAATCAAATTTTGGTTCATCCCGATGACCGACTCAAAACCACATTCAAAACAAAATGGGGAACGTATGCGTATCATAAAGTGCCTTTCAGACTTATTAATGCAGGAGTCACATTTCAAAGAGCAATGGATATCGATTTTAAAGGATTGATTAACAGAACAGTAGTCGTCTACTTAGATGATATTACTGTATTTTCTAAAGAGAGATCCAATCACTTGCACGATTTAAATCAAATCTTTCAACGCTGCAAGAAATATGGTATTTCCCTTAATCCTAAAAAATCCTTTTTCGCTGTTGATCAAGGAAATATCCTAGGCTTTATTGTTTCTAAAGATGGCATTTATATTGATCCGGACACGATCAAAGAAATCTCTGAAATCCCTTTTCCTCACAATAAGAAATACGTGCAATCATTTTTAGGCCAAATCAATTTTGTTAAGAGATTCGTTCCAGAATTTTCTCAAATCATTTTCCACTTCAAACTATTATTAAGAAAAATTCAGTCTTTAAATGGGGATCAGCAGAAAAGGAAGCATTTAAATTAATCAAAAAATCAATAATCAATGCCCCCACTTTAAATACCCCTAATTTTTCTAATCATTTTACATTGTATACTATCGCATCTGATTTTTCTTATGCTGCAGTACTCACACAGATCAAGAATCACAATTTGGAAGCACCCATTTCATTCTATAGTTCAAATCTTCAGGGTGCTGAATTGAATTAGCAGAAGTAGAAAAACAGGTCTTTGTTGTATATAAAGTTGTTAAACATTATAGACCCTTCCTTTTAAAAGCCCATACAAAAGTTATAGTTCCCTTCCCTTCGGTAAGGCAACTATTAATCCAAAGAGAATTGGGAGAAAAAAGGGCCAACTGGGTAACAACACTTCAAGAATACGACCTAGAAATTAAACCAGCAAAGATTCTTAGAGGCCAAGGTTTTTGCAGGTTGTTGGCAGGAGCACCCAACATTCCAGAATCAAGTGATACAGATCAATTCGAAGAGATCAACCAGATAAGTATCGCTGAATCTGAATCACAATATGATAATTTAATATTTTATTTGAAAAATGGATATGCACCTCCTAACCTGTATTACGAAAGCAAAAGGGCCATAAGATTGAAAGAAAAAAAATTTACCATTATTGATGATGTGCTTTTTAGGCAAAATTATGATTCAATTTTATTGAGATGCCTAGAAAAACCTGAAGCACAAAAGGTTTTGCAGGAATTACATGATGGACCGGCAGGAGGTCATTTTGGAGCTGATACAACAGCTCACAAAGTCATCCATGCTGGATATTATTGGCCCACTCTGTTTAGAGATGCTCATGAATATATAAGGAAATGCCGAAATTGCCGAACTTCTAGTGGAAGACAAAGGAAATCAGCTTTCCCTTTGCAACCAGTCAACATTGAACAACCATTTGAGCAATGGGGATTCGACATCATTGGAGAAATTACTCCACATTCTTCCAAACAGCATAAGTATAACCTTACCGCTACTGATTACTTTACCAAGTGGGTTGAAGCGATTCCTTTAAAGACAACAAATTCTGAAGCTATTATTGAATTCATAGACCAATTCATCATTACCAGGTTTGGTGTCCCGAATGCTCTTGTTTTTGATAATGCATCTTACTTTTCAGGCAATGCTATGTTTGATTTCGCAATTAAAAGAGGATTTAAACTCAAAGACTCTGCTAATTATTATCCCCAGGGTAATGGTTTAGCAGAATCTACAAACAAAAATCTGATTAAAATTATTAAGCGAACTATCGAACAGAATCATAAGAACTGGCACAAATCTTTAATATTTGCATTATGGGCTGATAGGATAACACAAAAAGCTTCTATAGGTTCTTCCCCGTTTAAACTTCTGTATGGAAAAGAAGCAGTGCTACCAACAAATCTTGTCCTCCCTTCTCTAGCCCTAGTTCAATTTATTGAAGAAAGCCCTTCTTCTTCTTTACAACTTAGACATGACCAAATTCTAAAATTAGAAGAAGAAAGAGAAAAATCCAAAGTCATTCATGCGAAACATCAGCAGATCATCAAGTCATCATTTGATTGACTTTCATCTGGTTCCAAACAACTTCAAGTCGGTGATTTAGTTCTTAAATGGGACAAATCCCATGAAGATAAGGGAAAACACACCAAGTTTCAAAAGATGTGGCTTGGACCATTTCAGATCTGTGAAAAGATAGGCCATTCGACCTTCATATCACAAGATTTATCAGGGTTGAGAGATTCCCTCCCTGTTAATGGCCTTATCTTAAAGAAATTCTTCAATTGAGGAGGTAACCCCTTCTCCTTTTAATAGCATTTTTGTAGTTTGTAGGAGCATTAGAAAATAAAGTTGTGAGGTATCTTCCATTGACCTTTGCTTTACTTAAAGAGTTGTTTAAAACAAGTAGTGTGATATTTACTTATAAAATAATAGAAGTCTTAAACAAAAGAGATGATTTCTAGGAAATTAGATATAATTGCATTCTGAAACTACACTGCAATCTTAGCGAACCCCTCTCAAAGTTTATAAATATTGTGAATCTTTTTAGGTTTTCAAATTGGTCACAAGAGGTTATCAATATCAAAATAGAAACTAATCCAATTTCAGCATCTTCAACTCTTACCTTGTCATCCATTTACTCTTAAGGAGAAAATTGTCTATCCCACTCACCAAAGCTTGTGATTACTCACAGTGTGATTCTAAGAATATTGGATATAAAAGATAAGAGGTCTTATTACAAGCCTTCTAACCATGTTCATAGGGAAATAGTTTAGCCGACATTATCAATACTGCATACCAAAATAGGGTAATGGCTTTAATTATAAGACAAGGGGTCTCATCACGAGCCAGCTTGTTCGGTTAGATTACCACCAGTGAATGGCATTGTCACTCAGCTGGCCACCAAACCAGGGAAATGGCTTTTTATCTTACAAAAATAACAGAAAATAGAAAAGAAATGCAAAATGTGAAAAACATGTTTTGAATTCATTCTGTTAATCATACTCTAAGGTGAATGGGACAACGGACAATGACATGGTTAAAAGGTATCCCTATCGAAACTATGAACGTTTGCTGGCAGCAGAGGCTCTACCTATGACAAAGGAGTTAATTTTAAAAGATGATTTGGAAAAGTTTTCTGTTTTATCATTATCAACCAATAAAGGCCAATTTAAAATTTAGGATGTATCTAATTTTAAACAAGAGAGTGAATTAGCAAAGGAAGTTTCATTTTGTTTGGAATACAACTATACCTAGTTATATTAGAATTTTCCCCTTTGATGAAATTTCTATTTTGAAAAAGTTTAAGTTATTCCATACTTTTCAGAAATAATTGTTTCTTCCAGCGAATCGCCAATTGTTGTGCCCTACAACAACCCCCCATTTCATATCATTAACATCCCAAAACTATAATATGAAATAGGTCCCTTTTTAATTTTAATTTTAATTGGTATCAACTTAGTTTTATTCAAAAAGGTTCGAAATAATAAAATAAAACATTAGCAAACCTTTTTGAATAAACCAATCAAAGGCCTTATATTGAAATGATTAACCTTTTATCATTGCGATAAAGCGATCGCAAGATCGCATATCGCAAAGACAAAGGAAACACAACTTAAGGACCCTTTGGTTTTCTCCGACGCGAAAAAGGCTATCAGATATCGACGATAATGAATTGAAGCAATTAAACCCCCTTTTGCTCCAATCCGATGCGATATTGCTATCGGAAATCGGCAATTGACTATGCATGCTTTTAAACTGCCCCACTCGCTACTCTCGACACGATGCGATATCGCTATCGGCGATCGCGGATTCCAAATGGAACCAATATAATGATTTATGATTTCCCCCGACGCCCGATTGCGATAAAGCCAAAAAGCGCAGATTTCAAAGAAAATATTAAAGCAGATTTAATACGATTTATTCGTATTTAAGGCCTTATCTTTTGAAGAGCCATTCATCCACGCTCAACCGCCAAAACATCCAAGGCACGCTTCAAATATATCATTCGGCCATTAATCGAATTGATGGGCATTGATAGGATTGACAGGTCTTAATAGCCATTTAATGAAACAGTAAGCCTGAGATCTTTTTACAGATTTTATTCGAGGCCACCTTAAGTAATCATTCGACATGCATTCATCGATATATATATCTCAGTCATATTTGATTTACGCTATCATTTTCTGTATTACGTCCATTATCATCTTTGTGCAAAATTCTTCCGAAGTAATAGATTCAAGCAGAATGGGGAAGAAATCCAAGAAAACTACAATGGCTTCCGCTTCGCCAGCCACAGGGCAACCTTTCGTTGATCTAAGCACTAAAAAGAAAGGACTAATTTCGGATACTACATGCTTAGGACTTGCCAGAACCACTTGGCAAGGCACCTATAATTTGATCGAGTCCGAAGAGCCAAGGGTGACAGCAATACAAGTCTCAGCTGATAGCACTCGTAAATCCGAGGCTAATCTAAAGGATTTAGCCAACTCTTTTCTTCATCGAATAGCGGCTCGGGAGCAAATTCTCCCATATACAGATGTGGTTAGATGGGCGATTCAGGAAATCCCAATTATAGACTCAACTTTTAGCACCAGAGATGGGAGAATTTTCAAGTCCTTTCAAGCTGAGGATTTAAGGCAAATGTATCATTTACCAGTGGCAGAGAAGAAATATAACACGGCATTTCTGGAGAAATTCCGAGCTGAGAATGATGCTGAATCTGAACCCATTCGGGATTGGAGACAAAATCCAGCAAAACACAAGCACAAATCTTCAAGTAAGTACTCGATCGATTCTCTATGCTCTCCTTATTGCTATGCTAGGATAATGATGTGCGGGTTGTGGGGATTACATGATTCCGCCAATTTTACCATAGAAATGGTCCCCTTAATGGAGGCAACATGTAGTGGTGAAATAATGGATTGGGAAAACATATTTTCCGATAAGTTAGCATCCACAGTTCTTAATTTTAGATCCAAGTCCCATGTCACCAAAAGGTTCATTCCCCCATTTTACTACAGTGCCTATATATTAGATGTCCTGTGTTTTAATTCTGAATTTCCTGTGCTTGGATGGAGGTGGACGTCGCAAGACCCTGCACCCATCCACATATACCATCAAAAGTTGTGGAAAACCAACTACAAGCACCATTTGTATCAAATCTGCAATGGATTCATGTTTGCCATTCATCATTGTATTTTCAATAAGCCTGCCCCTAAGATTTCCTACCAAGCAGGGGTGGATTTAACTTCCATAGGGAGTTGGTTCGGGGAGGAAAAGTTCACTTATATCAGAGTTTTTGGCAGTCAAGCCAAACCCCACGTTCTTCCTCTATACATCGCTGATAACCTACTGGCCAGGGAAATAGCCTATCAAATCATCGCCGATGGGGTAACACAAACTCTAAAGAAAGCTAAGAAGCACGTCTCAACCTCTTTTCCTTTGAGAATTGGTATCTACACTCTACATGACTTCAAACATGTAGAGAAAGAAGCTGAGAAAATAAACTCATTAACCCTGGCAACTCTACCGAGCAGGCGATTTGATCCAAACAAAGTCGCCTATAATGCACTCGAACAGGCCAGATTGACCAAGTTCGAGCATAAAGAAGACAGATTTGAGGACTTGTTCACATCGGCCGAGTCAATGTATAAAGTTAAATCGCTCACCATAATTGAATACAAAGATGAAGGACTAGTTGAATTTAATAGACTTAGAGGTGGTTACAAACTCTGCCTCTAGATCTATTAGCGACGAATCCAACAACAGAATCAAGCGAGCCTGAGCAGTGACTTGATAAAGAACCTCCTGTTACATCAAAACAACAAGAGGAAGTGCATGAGAAAAGACAAGAAGAGGCCCAGGTGAAAGAGCAAGAACAGAGCAGTTTAAATGTAAATGAAGATACACAGATTGATCTGAAATTGCTCCAGGAATGGCAGCAATTTAATTCAATTATCGGCAATCTGGAATGCTCTAAAGATGACGAGACTTCAAAAGAAGTCAATACACAAGAGGCGACTTCAAAGCAGGTTTCAGGTGAAACCAACAACCCACCCAAATCAAAAGAAGTTGAAATAATCCCAAAGGATCCTTCCGACAAAGTCATTTTGCAGATTGAAGAGATTCCTCCCTTGGATGTCTTCTATAGCCCAAGGCATAAAGCTGTAGTGAAACGATAGAGGAAGAGGAGAAGGACTGATCAACCTTCTTTATTCCCAGAACAAACAGTAATGGGCAATGTGCTATGGAAGGAGGAATTTGACCCCTCTGATGACTTGACAAAACTATTGCAATATGCTGGAGCCTATTCGACGGCAACAATAGACAAAGCATCAGAGGTGAGCAGTTTATTAAAGACAAAATATTAGGATATCTTTTCTCTACAAGCACAATTATCGGAAGCGTAGCAAAAGGGAGAGCAGGCAGAACAACAATTGATAGTACAACAACAAATAAACAATCAGTTGACTAAACAATTGCAAGAAGAAAAACAGAGGATTGACGACAGTGCAGTCCAAAAGAAAAAGGAGCTATCTGAGGCATTGATGCAACTAAAAGCATCAAACAAGCAAATGTTGAAATCCAAAGATGAAAAGATCGCTCAATTATCAGCTCAACTTGAGCAAACAAAGAAGCTCCCACAGATAAATGAGTTCAAAACAGAGGCATTTCAACTAAACAAGGGATTGATAAATCAGATGAAGCTTTTGTGCCAGCAAATCACCCAGGCAGAACCATTATGCGAATTAGTGGCATCCATAACTGAGAAAGTAGAAAAGGCAAGGACAGATTTGGATCAAGCCGAAGAAACATTGACAAATTTTCTGGAATGGCAAGATACCGATCAGGGACAGGCAGCTAACCTACCAAGGATTCTAGAATCGCACAAGAAATATTATTTACAGAATGGAAATCTCAGTTAATGAAGGCAGAAAGAGCGATTTCAAGATGCAAGACAACCACTAGTAATTTGGTTAAATTGGTTAATAATACTCTTTACTTGTCTAACATGATTTCTCAATGTACTCCAGGCAAATTAACAACAACGAAGATATTGGAGCAGTCATGTTACCCAGAGCTGGAGAAAAATGGAAGGTTAATCGCGGGAATTAACAGCTTGACATGGGATGCCTATTGGTTCTTTTTAGTGAAACCGCACAGTCAGAGAGCCGCCCTCAAATGCCTCACAGACGCGATCGGGTATATTATCCCCGATATTCAGGATGCCACCTTTGCTGCCCAACTCAGTTCTCGCCTCAACAAACCACTCAAAGTGGAGCCAAAGCTTGCGATAAGCTAGCTCAGGTTTAAAGGCAAACAACCTGAGTGATGATTCACATCGCCGACTGTCAGATCGCTGCCATGATGATAGTTATTATTAATTGATACCAATTAAGTAGGATTTTTGTTTCATAGATTTTTAGTTTAGAGTAGTATTTATAGACCCTTTCATGCATTTAGAAAGGGTCGTAAAGTTTTGTATATGACTTAAACCCTGAAGTTGCACTATTATACTTCAGGGATATTATTTTATGAAACTGGACCAATCATTCTGATTTTGATAAGGAAGCTTTTATACAAATGTGCACTATTGTCTTTGTTTGAAAGCATTTCTGCGTTTAAGGAAGAATTTCAAATAGTGATTGATATTGGGATTGATTAGTAGCTCATATGGTACTATTATCTATGTCTGGACTCATTCTTGTTATGTGAATTGTCACTTGATCGCTCTTGCTAGTATCGCATATATATATGTGTTTTAACAACATCCTTTATGCATTCCACTATTGGTTGTTTATAGTATGCTTTCCTTCCAATCATGTATGTATTGGTGATATAAATGATAAGTGCAGCAATCTTGTGTTAATCACTTTGTTTAACTATTTAGATGAAGTAATCTTTGAATGAAGAAATATCTATGTTTATTTGTAGAGTCATCTATATGCCTGTCAATAGACAAAGATCATCAAACGCTACATTTCCAAAGAATAATTGTTCCCGGGATTAGTATTAGTTCTCTTATTTTGTTGATAGATTAAGTTAATCGCCTATCATTAGAACAGACAACCCATCACTCATCCACCCCTTTTATTCATTATTAGGAAACTGGTCCCATTATATCCAGTCGGAGCCACCATCCTAAATGGAAAAGGAGTTGTATTAAGGTCCGGACTGAGTGGTTATCCCCCAATGTTGATACAACGATTTTTGGGGCATCAACACAACATAAACAACAATAATTAACAATTTATCAGTTCTAATCGTTGTATATAGATTTCTATCTATTGAACTTTTGTAAAACCTTGTTCGTGTAGATATTTGTCAGGGTGGTAATACCAGGCCCTTGGAGCTTATTGCAAACCATAGAGAGCCTTTTTGAGTCCACATAAAAGTTTTTCATCATTTCCAAGAATGAATCCTTCTGGTTGTTCAATATACACTTCTTCTTCTAACTCTCCATTAAGGAAAGAATATTTTACATCCATTTGGTATACTTTGAATTTTTGAAAGCTAAAAAGAGCAAGAAACATCCTTATGGCTTCAAGTCTAGAAACAGGTGCAAAAGTTTCTTCCAAATATATACCTTCTTGTTGAGCATACCCTTTACAAACAATTCTGGTTGTGTTTCTAATGACTTCTCGATTTTCATTCAGCTTGTTTTTGAATATCCATTTGCATCCAATAATATTTTTATCATGAGGTCTAGGAAGTAATCCCCAAGTATTATTCTTTTTAGTTTGCTCAAGTTCTTCACTCGTGGCATTGACCCAACATTCATCTTTGCATGCTTCATTTAAATTTTTAGGTTCGGTGGAGGATAGTAATGCTAGATAGCTTGAGGTTTCTTTAATAGTTCTTCTTGTTTGTACGCCTGCCTCTTTTTCCCCTAAAAATTGAGTTTTTCAATGATTTTTCTAAACGTACTTGGGCGGAGTCTTTTCTTCTACCATTATCTCTTCTTCTGGTGCTTCATTGGTTTCTTCTTCAATATCATTGTGATTTGATGTGGGAAAATAATCCACATCTTCTTCATTGTCATAATCTTTTGTTTTATCTGTTTTGGATTTTTGCATGCTTCATCAACTACAACATCAATAATTTCAACATTTTTCCCAAGTCTTTTGTTATAACATTTATATCCTTTACTTCGGGAAGAGTAACCAAGAATAATACCTTCATGTGCTGTGGGCTCAAAGTTACCAAGCTTTTCATCAGTCCTTTTGATATATCATTTGCTTCCAAAAACTTTAAAGTATTTTACAGTAGGAGTCTTACCATACAAAGTTCATGTGGAGTTTGAGTGCTATTTACCAGAATATTTGCTTGGTTGAGAATAGTTATGGCGGTGAATGCAGCTTCACCCCAAAAGGTTGCAAGAGTTGCAAATTCATCTAGCATAGCTCAAGCCACTTGTTGAATAGTTCTATTCATTCTTTCTACCACTCCATTTTGCTGAGGAGTCCTTGCAGTGAAGAATTTCCTTTTTATTCCATATTGTTCACAAAAGTCAAAGAATTCATCCTAGGTAAATTCCCCTCCTCGATCATATTTGAGGAATTTGATTTTTTGATCTAATTCATTTTCAACCAAAGCTTTGAAGGCTTGGAACTTTTAAAATGCTTCATCTTTATGGTTTAGAAGACCTATCCAACACATTCTGGAAAAATCATCAATGAACAAAATAAAGTATTCTTCTCCACGAGGTGACTTTTTCCTTGATGGTCCACATAAATTAGTATGGACAAGTTCAAGAGGCTTACTAGCTGACCCTTCTTTTTGAATGATGTGAGCTCTGGTTTGCTTACCAATTTGACATGGTTTTCATATTGTATTTTTTTTGGAAATAATATTGAGAGGGGGGGTGAATCAGTATTATTAGATCAGTAAAACGTTTTCATTTTCTGACTCAGATTCATATATGCTACTTCTGTTATGGATATCTGTGTGTATATGCGACTGTGTCTAAAGAAACTAGCGTATATCCAGATTATTTATAAGTCAGATAATCCATTACATGTTGATCTTTATATAATGCATCAGAACTTTATTGACCATATGAACAGTAAACAGAAGCAATAAACAGAACAGATCATCACACACAAGAAGCACACATGAACACCATGATATAAGGTGGAAACCCAATGTGGGTGAAAACCACCTGCTGCAATTTGTTTTCTATCTTCCTTTAATAAGAAACTTCTTTTACAATGTACTGGTCCAGTCCTTTACCAGTACGCAGGCTGCAACCTGCAGCAGAGAGATACAACCCTCTCTCTTTCTCCAGCTTCTCCTGGAAGGGAGCTACAACCCCCATAGTTCTTGTCGTTTTCCATCAAGGACAACACTCATCTTATAATGCCAACAATCTCCCCCTTTGGACTTGATGGAAAAGCTAGCTTGTCACACTTTTGAACTATCATCTGATTCCTTTGAGTTGTCCTGCCTCCCATGCATTCAGTCACATCTGATATTTCTTCTGTAGATTCATCTAAGTATATGTAAGTGAGATGATCTTCTAAGAGAGGGTTTCCATCAAGTACAACACATGCATCATAATGCCAATAATCTCCCCCTTTGGACTTGATGGAAACAACACCAAATCACTCTCCCCCTTTGACATAAAGGGCAAAGGGAAAACCAAGATATTCTCTTTCCAAGATAAGCATATTGTTGATCATACTCCCCCTGAGTACCTTCTGAAGTCTTTGAATGAGCTCCCCCTTTGTATGTGCCAAGGTGTACCAATCTGTCCATGATACATGTTGAAAGCTCTGTTCTTGCTGAATAGTGTTGTTCATGCTCCCCCTGACTGTAGGCAAGATATGCAAAAGGATGTTCTTCAAGAAGAACCAGGACTTATCATAAAATACCTTCCTATCAGCAGAAGACTCAATACAAACACCTATCACCCAACCAAGTGGGGATACATCAAAAGTTTACACATGATAGAACAAGAACATTACATTATCCATCTCAGGCATAGTGGGGAAACCAACATAGGCCGTTACATGACCTTGATACCATATAAGAAGAAGATACATGACATAGAGATGACACATTTAAAACAAGACTTATGAAAGTCACCAACAACTGATAGCAGTAGCAACTGTCAATCACCATTCAGATCAGCAACCAAGATTTCCTTCTGTTCTCCTTCTGTACTTAATCTACCTGAAATCAATAACAGCTATGAACCAGAACAAAAAGCTTCTAAGATAATGCCAACAATGCATTATTAGAAGATTATCTGCTCCCCCTGCAGCTGTGCCAGATGGTCTCTGTCAGACCCACTTCAAAATATCTTCAACCATAGCTAGCTCCTTTTGATATCCATCAAGCCTCCATATATGCAACTTTTTCTCCACAGACCAGCATATGTACGCGAATACACTTTATTAAACTTGCGTACAGCTATTTCCAAATCAGTAACCTGCAAATTTCATGTACCAAGGTATGTCTGCATCATCATAAATTATTCACGTATATGAAAAGCACCATAGTCTTCATCATCAAGATCTACATTACATGGGAAAGTCCCTTATCTGATAATCAACAATCAACATATGTGAGAATCAACCTATCATCATATATCAATCACATGTCTACAAAAATGCAACTTTGAGTAGTCATGCATGTATCCAGCACTATGTATCTTGAGCAAAAGATCACTTGTCAAGGCTTCTTTATATCATCAACATCAACAATCCTCATCCACATGATCACCAAGTACAATAGGAATTCTGCATCATAACTGTATTATATGATCTTCATGAGAGACT
The DNA here is from genome assembly GCA_000404065.3 of Pinus taeda. Taxonomy (NCBI): domain Eukaryota; kingdom Viridiplantae; phylum Streptophyta; class Pinopsida; order Pinales; family Pinaceae; genus Pinus; species Pinus taeda. The sequence continues at coordinate 22,019 of APFE031187660.1, forward strand.
CAGCATCAAGTAATGATGTTGTGTATACAAGCTTTGTACTTCTCCTTATCCTTATGAAAATCACCATGTAAGAATCATATATATATACCATCAATCCACAAATGTGATCTGATCATTAACTATGTAACCCCAAGAATCATATGAGATTTATCATGAACCACTCATAACCATATCATAGCACGATACATTATTTAGCCATGTAAGCATCATCATCAAGGATTACTAACCATAATGCCAACAATACATTATCAAAGGCATATGCTCCCCCTCAACTTGTGCCATCTGTTTACTGTTAGATCTGATCATGCATATATCAGAAATAAGCATCAAGACATCATCATCAAGTTAGGATCAAAACACTTCTAAACCTCTTACACGTATCAAGACATTTCCACACATCCTCAGCAGACTGTAACTATTAACTAACAGAGCAAATAATGGGCTAGATCATATCAGACCCCTTTTCTGAGCCTATCCCCACTGCTTTTCCTCATACTGACATATACACGACTTTGCATGTCTAACTCGCGTATATACACAAATTCCCTTTATGAACCTTGCGTATGAGATTCAAGACACTGAAGTTGTACACTTTCAGCTCCCCCTGAGTCTGTTATGATTGTGCTGTGCTGAGAATCCTGTACTGTGCCACATCTTTTTGACTGAACTTCCTTCTTCTTCCATACCTTCAAGCATGTTGATGATTTCTTCTTATCATGAACTTTCTTCCAGCAATATTTTGCTCTGTGTCCAAACTTGT
>APFE031187663.1:0-30782 GCA_000404065.3 Pinus taeda
ACCTTAAGGGTTTGATATCAATGATGAAGACGCATTTCTATTTATTTCTCTCTTATTATTTCTGGGTTTATTTGAATTGTCATATATTTTCATATCAGATCTATAACAAGTGGTATCAGAGCTATAATAAGTGGTATCAGAGGACTTTCTTGGAAAAGTGGAGAACTTTTTTATTTTTTGCAGGAACTTTCTGGGGCGGCGAGTTTTCAGATAAGATCTGTACGTTTTGGGGCAAAATATGCAAAATCTAATTGCAGATCTGGATTCTTTGTGAAAAATACCCGATTAAAAAAAAAAAAATCAGTTGAATCGGAGTCCAGATGAGGGAGATATCGCTGATTTAAAATTAGCTCTTTTTTTATTTTTTATTTTTTATTCTTCAGAATATTTGGTGATGGCGAGAGAGTTGCAGAGCATATCTGAAATTCCAGTGCCTAGATCAGGATTTCTATCACATGGGAAGATGCAGAATGGTCATTCCATTTCCGAAAATGGGTCATAATAAAGATTCTGAGCAATATTGACTAAATTGTGGCCACTTTAAATTTTCGCCAAGTAAGTGATTTTTTTTCATGTCGTCTAGCAAGATGTTTTTTACAGTGAAAGATGATAGCCCTACTATTGAAAAATTCATATAGAACCAAAAGTTAACATATGGGAAACAATGGAAAATTTTATTATCACTTGGTTTCCAAGATGAGGCTTACAAATGGTGGAAATCAATTTACAACATATAGTTGTTCGAACTTTCGAATAAAGAATTTGAAAAACTCCTCTTGGACAAATGGTCTCATGCTAGAAAACAAGATAAGGAGAAACATGTGGAGTTATTCCCTATTGGTATATCCTTATTGCAGGTTCATGGATTGATTCAGAAGGAGAAGAGCATTGTGTCTATAAATCCTAATTGCAAGCAACATCTCATAAATGTCAACTTGGCAAAAAATTGCAAGTGCCAGCAAAACACATTGAAAACACACAGGTTGATGATGAGGATGTTCAAGTTTATAAGGATTTGAAGCTTTCTATGGATAAGTATGTGTTGCATGGGGATTTTTATACTTCAGATATGGATAACATGGATGTTGTTTTGGGATATCCTTGGATGGAATCTGTGGGCAGAAGAAATTCCTGAAGCTCTGGTATAAAAAGAAGAAAATTACATTGTAGGATAAGACTCAAGCAGAGACTATGAGGCAGAAGCAGAAAGCTCTAATGACACTTACAGATCAGATGATGAGCAGTTGATGGTCGACAATCAAACACAAATAGAGGTTGAAGCAGAAAAGGTTACAGGTGCTGACACATCAGATGAGGGCTCAATGGTTGAAGTAATATTGGAAGATAAGACACCACATCAGGCACCACAACGTGCACCAGATAATAGTTAGGCTCCAGTAAAGGGTGAATTAAAGAAAAAGACACCGTGGGTTAAAAATTCAACATATCATCACCTGCATCACCCTGCAAGAAAACAACCAACACGATGGCAACTAATTAGCCACAAGGACAACAACCCCCGAATGACAGATAGAGAGGAGCAAAGATCCACCTACTACACATCAACACAAAAGAGCTGCCAAGGTCAACTTCCATCTCAAGTGAGCGAGGCACCAGCGAGATCGAGGGTTCACCTTTCTCTTGGATGGCTAGATGCACATGCATGGTACCAGTGGATTACTCTTTTGAGTGGATCTTATTATTTGTGTTCTTCACATGTTTCGGGGACGAAACATGTTAAGGGGGGTGGAATGTTATATACCTAGGGGGGATAATATGGGGTACAAAGAGAGGTACCCAAGGGAATAATGTAATAATGGGATGGGCCAAAGTAATAAATAAGGTGGTTAACCCGTATCATGTAAGGGACCACAAGTAGTTAGTAATAATGTAATGGGCCCATGGTATTAGATAGATGGTATTGAGGGAACCATGGTAATGACCCATGATATTGTATGTATGAGGCCTATATAGAGGCTAGAGACTCCACACTGAGGGATGTCAAAGATTATTGTATGAACAGGCATATGGCTTGTGGAGTGTTCTCCTTCCTTAAGGAGTGAATGTATGGTGTTGCCCTACCTTAAGGGTTTGATCAATAAAGTGAAGCATTTCTGTTTTCAGATATTGTTATTCTTGGGTTTATTTGTATTATCATGTATTTTTGGATCAGATCTATAACAAGTGGTATCGAAGTTATAACAAGTGGTATCAGAGGGTTTTCTAATTCAGTTCTCTGGTGGAAATCTGTAATTTTCAATAGTGGAGAGGCAACAACAGTAAGCAAAGCTGCATATTTTAGAAAGGAGTGCGAGTAGCTAAGCAGGCAACCGAGCAAGAAAAGGAGGAGATTCTTGTTTATTTTTCGTAGTTGTGAGGTTTGCAGAAATGGCCTTAACAGGAATTCGAGATCAAGATAGGCTAGATGGAGCCTCAAATTATTGTATATGGAAAGCCATAATGTCTTTCCTGCTAGACGAGCATGGTTTGAAGATGTATGTAGAGAGAGTTGTAGCCGTACTTACATACTTGCAACAACTAGAGAATTACAATAAGGAAATGGTCAACGCAAAGTGGTTGATCCTTGGTGGAGTTCGAGATCATATAGTTTCACACTTAACAGCTAAGAATATGGCCAAGAAACGTGGGATGCAGTTGCCATGCTTTTCTAGAATCCTTCCAAGAACCGTAAAATGTTCTTGAAGGAGAAATTGAGTACCACAAGGATGCATAAGGGTGAAGAGCTCACTCCTTATCTCATCAGGATTTAGAATGTCAGAGACGAGCTCGCCGGAGTTGGAGAAGCACCTCAAGAGAGTGAGCTTGTGCGTACAACACTCAACAATTTCATTTTGGAGTGGCCGACTTTCATCCAAGGCATCACTGGACGAGATAATCTACCAGGTTGGGATCGATTGTGGGCAAATTTCACACAAGGGGAGATGAGGCTTAATCTAGTTGAGAGCAATATCAGTGGCAGCAATAGCAAAGGATCAAAAAGTGTGAAGGATGAGAAGAATGTAGGCCTTGCATGAAAAGGGAAGGCAAACAAAGGTCCCAGTCAGGGACAAGGCTCACAGGGAGGAGAAAAGGAGGATTTGTCGAAGATCAAGTGCTTCAGATGTGGTGAGCTTGGTCACTACTCTTCTAGTGTTTGAAGAGGAAGAAGGACAAGAAGGAGAAGCAGGAGCAAGCAACAACTTCGGCAAAAATCGATAATTTGTCTTCTAGGTTGGGAGCGATTGTGGGCAAATTTCACACAAGGGGAGATGAGGCTTCATCTAGTTGAGAGAAATATCAATGGCAACAATAGCAAAGGATCAAAAAGTGTGAAGGATGAGAAGAATGTAGCCCTTGCATGAAAAGGGAAGGCAAAGAAAGGTTCCAGCCAGGGACAAGGCTCATAGGGATGAGAAAAGAAGAAGGATATGTCGAAGCTCAAGTGCTTCAGATGTGGTGAGTTTGGTCACTATAGTACTTAGTGTCTGAAGAGGAAGAAGGAAAAGCAGGAGCAAACCACAACTTCGACAAAAATCAACAATTTGTCTTCCAGTGTGGAGGATGAATTCACTTTGTATGCAACTGCACCTCCAGGAGAGAGGTGGGGAGACATTAAGCTCTAGACTCCAAAGTTGAAGAGATTTGGGCAAGGTCCATAGAGGAGCAACAATTGTTGCAAATTACTCCTCATATGGATCATTATCCTTGCTACAGGGGCCCACCGTATTCAGTAACAAATGGATTAGTGTTCAAGATGGCATAGTCAAATCTTGAGGGACAATTGCAGATCTAGTTCATTCAGATGCTGAGGGGTGCAGAGTAGTTGCAACGCACATAGTTATTTAGTGGACAATGCAGAGGTTAGTTGCAGTCAGATACTCAAGAGATAGTTGCATAGCTAGTTGCTGGGACACAGTGGATTCGAAGAATAGTTCTTAGTTGCAGTATTTGCAACAACAACAACATGAGATCAATTGCAACGCAAAAATAGTGTTGGCAGTTGTCCAAAGTGGCACAATGCAATGTTAGCAATAACATATATGCTGGGTGGTTCAACTACAAAGTGGCAGATGAATCAGAGTATGCGCAGTGGCTTGGTGGGCAGTGGCAGGTTGTCACGGTTGTCAGACATCAATAGCGTATGGGGAGATGTTATGAGACAAAGAGAATACCTTCCTCGCTATGAGGGAGTGTTAGTTTTTGTAGCATGAGACAAATGTTCTTGTCTAGACTTTGGTCAAAGAGGCTAAGGAACACAAGATCTCCATGACCCAGAAAAAGTGTCGGAAGAAAAGACCTAGCGATAGCTCAATTAGGTTAATTGATCAATTATTAAATATTTCTTAAGTCTAACTTAAGAAAAGTGATTAATTAACAACAATTAATTGAGAAAGGTGAGCATACTCTAGAAACTCACACAAATCAACTTTGAGATGATCTTAATCGTTGATGGGGTTCTAAGCATGGTTGTTGGTTCTCCAACGAGAGATTATAAGAGCAACTCAATGGGGATGGAGATGAAACACTTGTGAGGTCGAGTTCCTTGGCAGATCGAGCTATCCAACTGTAGAGATCGAGTAGGGAAGAAGAGTTCGAGCCAGAAGGGACACAAAGACAAAGAGGGATCAAAGACATTGATTTCAGAGGATATTTCCAGTTTCATAGAGGCAATAACAAAGAGGCTAAGTTATACCACTAGAGGTTGCGTAGGCAGCTTCAGAGGGCAATTCGACTTGACAGAGGAGGAGGTCGATTCAGGCGCTGGAGGCGGGGGTAATTTTCTAGATGCCGGAGGATCACTTATAGCAACAACAATAGGCAGGACGTTTGATTCAGAGGTAGTTCCGGGTAGTGCGAGTTACAAAATGCGCAGAGGTATTCTGGGCCAGTTTTTGAGTAGTAGTTGGTTGCAAGATTGCTTGTGGAGAAGGGAAAATTTCCCTTAATAATTTTGGCTAGATTATTTTCTAAGAATTGCCAGTTTGGCATCCAAATTGTACTTAGAAAATTCATTGCTGCATAATAATAATAAAACCCTCATCTGTTGCATTGTTTTAGCACATTGGGTTTTTCTGGGGACATTTGTCCAAAAATAACAGTGTCAAATTTTATCTTGTGTGCGCTCTATTTCCTCAATTCTTGTTTTATTTTCCACAATATTTTTATGGTGAAAAAATTGTAGTGTGATTTATTCATTGTTTCCGGTAGCAAAAAACTACATAATTAACCAGTTAGAAGAATAAATTTCCAGTTGCTGTTTTTTCAAGGAATTTTCACATGGTATCAAAGGAGTGTTGAAGACAGATTGAAGGCTTAGTAACGAGACGAGAAATTTATGCAGGTTTAGAGGGAGTTGTGAGCACAGTTTTCAAGATCTACGCAGAGGTCTAGCCAGGCAGTTTGAATTGTTGGGCAGATGTTCGATTTCAGTTGCAAGTGCAGGAAAAGTTTGAAGAAGTCAGTAGCAGTTGCAGTAGGCAGTGGTGTTGTCGCGAAGCAATTCTGGTAAGCAGATCAGAGGATTCATTGAGTAGATCTAGGCCGAATTATTTTGTAGTAGCAGAATCAATGCCGCGCAAGGAAGAGATAGCACCTATAGAGGAATTTCTAAGAGGGTTTCCGTATTTAGTTCTCTGGAGGAAATCCATGATTTCCAATAGCGAAGAGGTAGCAACAACGAGCATAACTGTGCATTTCGGAAAGGAGTGCGAGGGAATCGAGCAAGAAAATGAGGAGATTCCTGTTTATTTTCCTAGTTGTGAGTTTTGCAAAAATGGCCTTAGCAGGACTTCGAGACCAGGATAGGCTAGATGGAGCCTCAAATTATTGTATATAGAAAGCCATAATGTCTTTCCTATTAGATGAGCATGGTTTGAAGACATATGTAGAGAGAGTTGTAGCTGGCTGCCATACCTACAAATCTGCAACAACTAGAGAATTACAATAAGGAGATGGCTAAGGCAAAGCGATTGATCCTTGATGGACTTCGGGATCATATAGTCTTACACTTAGCGGCTAAGAATACGACAAAAGAAATGTGGGAGGCAGTTACCTCGCTTTTCCAGAATCCTTCTAAGAACCATAAAATGTTCTTGAGGGAGAAGTTGAGGGTCATCAAGATGCATAAGGGTGAAGAGGTCACTCCTTATCTCACCAGGATTCAGAATGTTCGAGACGAGCTTGCCTCAGTTGGAGAAGCACCTTAAGAGGGTGAGCTTGTGCATATAACTCTCAATGGTTTCACTATGGAGTGGGCGACTTTAGTCGAAGGCATCACTAGATGAGATAATCTATCAGGTTGGGATTGATTGTGGTCAGATTTCACACAGGAGCAGATGAGGCTTGCTCTAGTTGAGAGCAATATTAGTGGAATCAATAGCAAAGGATTGAAAAGTATGAAGGATGAGGAGAATGTAGCCCTTGCATCAAAAGGGAAGGCAAAGAATAGTCAGGGACAAGGCACAGGGAGGAGAAAAGAATAAGAAGGATCCGTCGAAGATCGAGTGCTTCAAATGTGGTGACTTTGGTCACTACAATACCTAGTAGCTGAAGAGGAAGAAGGACAAGAAGGAGAAGCAAGAGCAAGCAACAATTTCGCCAGAAATGGACAATTTGTCTTCCAAGTTGGAGGATGAATTTGCTTTGTATGCAACTATACCTCCAAGAGACAAGTGGGGAGCCATTGAGCTCTAGAGTCCAAAGTTGCAGAGATTTGGGCAGGGTCCACAAAGGAGCAACAACTGTTGCAGATTACTCGTATGGATCATTACCTTTGCTACAGGGGCCCACAATATTCAACAACAGATGGATTAGTGTTTAGAATGGCACAATCAGATCTTGAGGGACAATTGCAGAGCTAGTTGCAGACGAATGTTGAGGGGAGCAGAGTAGTTGCAACGTTGACAATTACTTAGTGGACAACGCAGAGGCTAGTTGAAGTCAGATACACAAGAGACAATTGTAGAGCCAGTTGCAGGGACAGTGGATCGGAAGAATAGTTCTCAGTTGCACTAGTTGCAACAGTAGCAGTGTGAGATTAGTTGCAGCAGAGAAACAATGTTGGCAGATGTGCAAGGTGGCACAGTGCAATGTTAGCAACAACACAGGTGTAGAGTGGTTCAACTGCAAAATGGCTAATAAATCAAAGTATGCATAGTGGCTTGGTGGGCAGCGACAGGTTGTCACGATTGTCAGGGATCAACAACATATGGGGAGATGTTAAGAGAACACCTTCCTCACTAAGAGGGAGTGTTAGTTTTTGTAGCATCGGATAGGTGTTCTAGTCTCGACTTTGGTCAAAGAGGCTAAGGAACATAAGATCTCCAAGACTCGGAACAAATTTTGGAAGAAAACACCTAGAGATAGCTCAATTAAGTTAATTAATCAATAATTAAATATTTCCTAACTCTAACTTAGGAAAAGTGATTAATTAACAACAATTAGTTGAGAAATGTGAGAATACTCTACAAACTCACACATTTTGAGTTTGAGGCGATCTTAGTCGTTGATGGGGATCTAATCACGACCGTTGGTTCTCCAACGAGAGATTATAAGAGCAATTTGATGGGTGTTGAAAAATGCAGCAAGAAATTCTCAATTTGATTTTGCCTATCCAACCCCGTAGTGTAATGTCCCCAAATTTTGGATTACTAGGCAAGGTGGTTAGGAGGGTTTTCTAGAGCTTGTGTCATCCTAGTCATAGGAGCATGATTACTCCATTGGTGGGCCCAAAGGGTTTTAGAGGAGTTTTATGGGTCCGATTGGGATCACGTACTATATTTAATCATCGAGATTAACTCTGCACGGTTTGCTCTTGGTTTTGTTGCGTTTTGACGATTTCCGTAAAATGGCGTTAATACTAGGCATATTTTAATTATTTATGCTTAAGAGGTTTTTCAGGTTGTTTACTTGGAGAAACACCTTAGTGTAATAACTAGTTGGAATTAGGGTGAAAAGATCTACAGGGCAGAATGATGAAAAGGGGCTTTGGGTGGCCAGTGACCACAAAGGCGAATTAAGTATTTTCCAACATTAAAAGTGACTTTAATTAGTTTATAAAAGTCACTTTGTTAAATAAAGAAAGGAAAAGTGCTTTTAAATATTTAATTGGAGGGAAAAGGTAAATGAGTTATAAAAAAGGGGGGGGGGAAGGTGAAAGTGAAAAGACAACTCTAAACTCATTAAATGAGGAAAATGAAGAGACTCTCCTCATTCGTGCATTGTGTGGGAGTTTGGAGAAAGAGCTCTTGGAGAGAGTTTGAAGGAGAAGCTGAGGGTTTGGAACCCTAGCTGCCATAGCAGTCTTCGATGTTGCAATGAGACACCCTAGCTTGAGATTTGTGAGTGAAATCACTCAGATTTCATTGTTGAGCTTCAATGGAGAACAAGATTTTCAAGGGATATTGAGGTATCTTTGTGTTATCAGTTGATTTTATGATCTTATTTGGTATTCTCTATCTTATTCTTTCAGGCTGAAAAAGGTTCACTAGAGCAACGATTTCCCTAGTCACTGAGGAATAAATTTGCTGGAGGAAAGGGTGCAAAAGGGTCTAAGCTACACTCCATATTGTTACTGGTTACATGGGTCGAATTTCTGAAGAACGGTGGACAAGATTTGAAGGGTGAGCTGAGCTGTGTTTCTCTCTACAATTGCTGGACATTTCCACAATTGTTACTGGTTCCATGGGTCGAATTTCTGAAGAATGGTGGACAAGATTTGAAGGGTGAGCGGAGCTTTGTTTCCTTTTACAATTGTTGGACGTTTCCACACTAATAACACGAGTTTCCCTGAACGCGAAGTAGATGAATCTGGTTGCTGGTCAAGTTATCAACTTATCATCATTCTGGGTGGAGTTTCCTTGTTGAATGAAGATCTTGCCATCACTCATTCACCTTGGGCAAGTTCTGCGGCAGTGGAGTTTGAGTGTTGATTGAGAGGACAAGGTTCTGGTTACACTCGCTGTATGGGCATGTATATAAATTAAAGGCTGAGTTTTGAGTGGAATGTGATCAGATCTGCTCCCAAAGAGACTGATTCCTCATCCTTGTGTTAATTATGAGTATTGGAAGATACATAAATGAAGCAGATTCCTCCCTGGGCATATTCAATCTGGTATAAACTTGTTCTAGACAGCGTGCCATTTCAAGACCAAGTCTGGGTGATATTGCTGGTGTATAAGTCAACATTTATAAAAGGAAGCATTGAAGAACTGAGCTAATAGACCAAGTTCCAATTTTCTATTTTCCTTGTATCTTTGTCTGCTATTAAATAATAAGGGACTGTGTATTTCCAGAACTTGTTTTCTGTAGTGTTGTGTGGTCATTGTGGCAAAAATTATATGTATATCAGCTGTATGCAAATTTTTGGGTATTAAAATATCAGATTGAATTCCTTGGAGGCTTCACTTGGGTGCATTTGATTCACTGTGTGTATTTATTGAGGTGGCAATTGTGAGAAATCATCAACAACAGTGTGTGGTTTCACTGTTCGACAAAAGACACTGCTGAAAACTCTAGTACAAACTCAGAAATTTATTAAACTTTTTGAATATTTTCTGAAAAGGAATCTTACAGTGGGTATCAGAGCATTGATCTTGGCTCAGCCGTGGGTTATCTTTGAAAAGCCAAGTTCAAGGACTTTATTTTGAAAGTGTCAAGATACAGTTGTTGGGTTCAAAGGGAAGATTATAACAAGGTAACAATGCTTCTAAGTCTGAGAAGAATTATCTGTCAAAAAAGTGAAAATTATAACAAAACCTTTGCAAAGGTGATCGAGCACATGGAAGCATGGGTGTCATCAAATGCAGTAAATAGAAAAAGGAATAGCAGGTCCAAAGATGAAAAGGTAGTCAAAGACTAGGAAGCAAGGATTGAGGATGAAAACCATGACCAAACCTTCTAGAACGAATTCAGAAAAGTCACACCTGCTGAAAATGAAGCTATCACAAATTCACCCCAACGGGTTGGAATGATTGGGATGGAAGGGAATCTACAGACTGCCTATAGTCACTTAGTGAGATTGTTGAATTAGATGATGGGTACAAAGAAAATCATGAGGCTACAACAGTTGATGATGATTCCCAAGGGGTGTGCAAAGACGATAACACACAAGTGGTCGACGGTGCAAACTCAGTCGCATCAGTTGATGAGGTAAATGTTGCTCACAAGCCTACTTATGCCTATAACTTGGAAACCCAATTGAAGATGAACACAGACAAGATTAAGGCAACCATGAGGCAATCTGATGATGCACTGGGATTGGTGACAAATTATTGTTGGAGGAGTGCAGTGACACATGGCAGTTTGGGAGGAGAACCTTCACTTGCAGATTTTCAGACCCTCAGAGAGGCATTGATAGAGATGGAATCTAACTGCGTACACTTCCTTTCAGACAAAGATCACCTACTCATGCTCGCTGAGATGTATCATAATGCGCTAGTAGGAAAAGAGGAGGAAGTCGACATGTTTACTTACAGCTTGAGATTTTCTAGGAGTCCTTCAGCCTTGTGTGGAGTTGCATTGTGTACATTCTTCTGGGGCAACCATCACCAAAGAGGATGTTTGGGCCACTCGTGATTTGATGGAGGAGCCCCCTGTGATAGTGGAGCACACAAGGGCCGCCAAGGGCGCACTTGTAGAGAGGTGTGTTCTAGAGGTTTCTGATTATATACCCATCGGATGTGGATACAGATTAATTTCAGATGCGGATACGTTGGCATTGGGATCCAGGTGGAGTTTTCAATCAGTTACCAGGTGTGAAGGATGACTATGGCATTGATAGGGTGATTGACCCAGTGACGAAGCATTCACGTTCCTTCATACTCTCATCAGAGTTATGGTCAACACTAGTGGTTGGTTGGTTTGATGTATGAGTGTGCAGACTTCGGGAGATGTCTTGGCACATCATTCATGCATGGAGTGGCTGGGTGGTCAGCATGCTTTGACAATAGTTATTCAGATGGGATGGCAATTGTATGCCACCAGATAGAGCAGTATATGAGGATGATGTTCTTCCATTGATGTATTGGGCACAGGAGCCATCGAGGATTGGCACAACATTGACATCCCCATTAGCAAGTGAGGAGTCATACCTCTCAAGTTTACTAGGACAGAGGATATATGGCTTACACCATGGTGGGTCCACTAGCAGGATGGCAGATACATTGGCGCATGTGGGATATTATCAGATGGTACAAGGTGCGTTAGCAGCAGGGGGGTATAGCCAATAGGGTATATGGATATGCCATGGTGTGCATGGGTATTCAAAGGAGTATGGTAATGCATGGTTTTATGCAATGGTGTATGGTGCTGCACAATGGAATCTCAGAGCATTGCTTTTAGGCAGACAGATTGATTGGGACATCGAGCATGCCAATGGGCCTGGCTTAAGTAGGATTGATGAGTGGATGGATGAGTGTCAGGGAGCATTGCATTCCTCAAAGTCTGATCTTCTATTGGAGCATCACTTGATTAGAGTCAGAGAGTAGGATACTCGCAGGACTACCCATGGGTATCCATATGGGTTCTTGATCACGCCTTTGGGATTGACCCATGCATTAATCACTTTCCAGTTTGACATACTATTGCAGAGGCTTTTGTGGTTTTTCTTTGATGCTCTCATCACATAGCAGGACACACGAAGGCCACCTGAGATAGTTGGGTGAGACAGTGCATCATGGACACGATAATGACTTCCGAGCTGCGGCATATGGTAGGAGTGCGAGTTGACAGATACATGATTAGGGATGGCGTGACCCACTGCAGAGGCAACATATGTCCTGCCCCTGAGTACACACTTAGGGAGATGATTAGGAGAGAGTTGCATGACACACCTTTGGTAGTACATTTCAAGGCATTGTACGAGCATCAAGCACAATGGATGGCTGGCCTCTTTTACAAGAAGGCATGTGGGCTCTAGGCAGTAATTGGGTACATCACCAAGAGAGGCATGTAATTGAGGGCATCTTGAGGCAACCCACAGACATCCGCAGACTGTAGACATCCGCTGGCCGCAAGAATGCAGTCTCGCTGCAGGGGTCACAGACTGGCTGCAGGGCCGAAATGTGCCTGCAGTATAATCAAATCGATTACATTCCTGAGGCAGATCTGGTAATTCCTCCTAAAGCAACTTGGTCACTCTTAGGACAGAGTCTTGCAATTTCTGAGGGAGGTTGGTCATTTCCCTGAGGCGAAATTCAGTGGATTTTAGAACGACTTCTAAAGCAAGGTCTCGTAGTTTTTCCTGAAGCATTTTTGGGGCAGCTCGGTCACACCCTAAGGCAGATAGAATTGGGTGGGGCATTTTCTAAGGTTTTCTTTGGTATTGTTGTAGCAAGAATAATTTGCAGACATACCACTGGGGTTTATCCTAAATTACAGATAGTCGGGCCTGCTGCGGGCAATCCCTTAGACAGTAGATTAAGCAAGTTATTCCAAGTTTCATATACTGTTAGTGAATCTGATTTATTTTGCAGACAATATTGAATTTGTAAAGTATTGGTTGAGTACATTTTTGGTTCATTGAACAATCAATCCTTTTCATTGTGAATTCGAATAATTACTGCTGATAAAATCGTCCCTATCTGTCCAGTGCCTGCTATTTTTTTTTGAATAAGTTGTGTATGTTATGAAGGAATGCCTACTGTTGTAAATGCATGAATATCCATCAAACTTCTGTTGGAAACCCTGATGGAATAAGAAGCACTAGGAACAAAAAAATTGCCGTAGGACATTACAATTGAATCAGAGCTGGCTTACCCTGCTAGCCTGTGATAAGCTAGGTTGATGTCACTGACCTCAATATTAGCAGAAGATTTCAACAGAGGATTGGCAGAAGCAGGCTTGAAAAAAAAACCATGCAAACTATGGTTGCTCAATTGCAGTAGAACCAGTGACTGATAAATCAACTTCTAGTCACTACATCTCAAACCAAACCATTTGGCTCATTTCAGGCAATGCCTCAGATGACTATGGGTCAAAGAGGAGAGTCTTCTCCTTTTGTGCAATTTGGAGTATCTAATCGGATCGTTAAAGCAAGGCCTATACAAGTACTGGTAACATCCCTGTGGGCAGATGGTAACATTGAGGCATCTTTTGCAAAATTGAAAACGCTGAACAGAAAGGCTATTGCCGAATTGGAAGTGTTGGATAGAAGAGCTTAAATATATAAGGAAAATGAAGAGGCTGAAAACCACAGCTAGCCTAAGATAAGGGAAGGTTGCAAGTCATCTGGAAATGAAAACAATGAGGGCAACTCGAGAACAAGGGATGAGCCAAAGGAGGACAAAACAGGGGTCAATATGTCTCTGTTAGAAAAAGACCAAGTGAGCAATTGCAACCTTAAAACAATTCAGTAAGGGTCAAAACCAAAAAAATGAATCCTTAGTATCTCAGAGTCTCTGCAATTTCAGAGGAAGAGAAATTCAATAGCAATTCTAAAATGAAGGGAAGAGTCTCTTTACCTTTTCATGAGGTTACACTTCCAAGAAAGTTTCACAAGTGAGCAACGAAAGACAGAAATTAATGTGAGACATCCGAACCGAAAGAAGGTGGAGGCATACATCAAGGAAGGTAAATTGGAAGACAGTTATGAAGATGAGAGGAGCAAAGAAGGCAGGTACATGAAGAGGAAACATAGAAAGGACAGATAGAAGGATTATAATGGCAAAATTGAGAAGTATAAGCAGGGACAATCTTATTGAAATTGCACTATAAAGCATCATGAATCATGATGTATCCAAGCAACAGGTTTGCTATAAGGAAAATAAGCATGTTGATTCTAATACTTTTAGTTTCCATATTGATATTGCTCTTAAAAATCAGCTATTTGGTGTCAAAGTTGTGGCTAACAATGATTCATTGGCAATGAGTGTTGCTACATCAGGCGGCTCTAGCCGTAAAAATAAATTGAATCTATCCTGTTGCTTGCCACAAGGAATTTTTGACCCAACCTGTAACACTGCTAATGAAAATTTCTGTAAGATTGTTACTCCTACCATTGCAATTGCCAAGAATGTATGCAAATTTGATTGTGTAATATAACAGGATTCCACATTATTGATGCAACTATGATTGGCAATAATTTCTGCAATAATGGTGGATCCGGATCAAAGAATGGAAGCATAGACATTTGTGGGACAATATCTGAGCTCTGCATTGTGGGACCCTGTTGACTTTTTGATCTTCGGGAGCACTTTGCCTTGGGAAATGTGAATCACATTGGGAAGCGTGAACATGTCACTGGTTGTGAGACTGCTATATATGAGAAACATCTGAGGGACATGACACCAAAGCCAAGACCACATACAAACTCGATAGACTCATAACTATGCAAAAAGACATTGATGCACCTGACGTGGGCGGGACTGGCCCCTACATTGGTGATCACCCCTACACTGCAAGGCTCCCACAAACCCATGAGTCTACATATAAGCTTAGCTCAGGCCCTCCCTCCATTCCTATTAGGGACGAAAGAAACCTGCGGCAAACTCAAAGGGATAGGGCATGGTCCAATCAAAACAAAACTGTCTCAACGTGACACAACGTCTAGGATGCCTACAAGGCCTCACATGGTTATTACATGGTTTTTGACTTGTGATCTTGGGCTTACAATGGTGTTGAAGAATGTGTTGTAATGAATCTATAGGTAACAGGAACCATTCCAACACTAATCCATCCTACACCTTATTTCAAAATCCACTAACTTCTTATGGAAAGATTACACCACTATTTACCTCTTTCATTACTCCCCCCACCGAATGTTTTGTGCTACGGATGGTTATCCCTTGACATTCCATCAAAATGAAGACAACTTCATTTAATAATGTTAATTTTAGTTAAGTTCTATGCTTAGAACAATTTATTTCAATTTTCACAGTTAGCTCGATATCTTTTCCAGATTAGCAATCACATCAACATTAAAGTAAATTGCAGATAGAACATAAACACAGATCGCAGAAGACAAGCCAAGACAAGAGGACACAAGATGTGGCGCTAGCCAAGGACAAACCCCAAAGTAGGGAAACCCTTGATCAATTCTTCTTATATGTTCTTCAATAGTTCAGTAGAGAGAGATATAGTATATATACAATAGAAGTCAACACTTTGACTTATCTAAATAAGAGCATAGATCATCTCTAAGTAGATGATACATGAGGTCCCTGAACTCAGTTGAAGACATGTTGCTTAAACTGATTCTCCCAGGTGACTCCATCGCCATGCTGCATCTATCATTGTGCTGCTCCTCATCATCTTGCTGCACCTCACTGTGCTGCACCATGTTGCCCCCATCATCACTATGCTGCATCTCATCATGCTTCATCAATCATGACTATACCCATCATTGTACTACATCATGTGCCATCATGTGCCATTGCTGCACCATGCTTGCCATACAGTCCCATGTGCTTACTGCACCATGCTTGCCACTATGTGCTTACTGCACCTTGCCCAATGTGCTTGCAGCAACATGCTTGCTGTTGTCCCATTGTTGCACCATGTCATTGCTGCTGTCCCATCACCATTACTGCTGTCCCATCATCATTGCTATTGTCCCATTGTTGCATTGTTGTACCATGCTGCTGTCCCAATGTGTTTGCAGCACCATCATATTGCTGCTGTCCCAATGTGTTTGCTATCCCAATTTGCCAATGTGTTTGCAACACCATCCTATTGCTGCTGTCCCAATGTGTTTGCAGCACCATTCTATTGCTGCTGTCCCAATGTGTATCACAACTCCCTTCCAACACTTTTAGACCCCTATTTGCCCTTCAGACATTGCTGAAATCCATGCTGGGATTTCCTTTCTTTGCTGCAGCCTAACTCAGAAGTTATCCTCCTCAATGAGCTCCTTTCTGATGTATTGTGTGTTGCACGATGGATTGCGGCTAGGACATCCTTAGGACTGCGGCTAGGACTTCCTTAGGACAACGTCTAGGGCTTCTTTAAGACAAAGTCTAGGGCTTCCTTAGGACAGCGTCAAGGGCTTCTTTAGGACAACGTCTAGGGCTTCTTTAGGCCTCCTCCATAGCTGCGTTAAACTTTTTCCATGACAAAGGTGAGGGCTCCTTTAAATCAACATGTAGATCCCTTCCATAGCATTGCTGCCGCTAGAGCAACCTCCTTTCTTCCAACGTCTAGGGCTTCCTCTCCTAGATTTATCTTCCACTAAAACCCAAAGCGAGTGCAGAGAAATCAGGAGAGAAGTGTGTGTAGAATGACTCTCAAGTCATCTCCTTTTATACTAAAACGTTGAGCACATGTGGGTTGAGCACATATGGGTGTTATTTAGTTGCTGACCGACCTTTACGAATTGTCTTATAACACAAATAAATTCATAACTTCATGTATACTTATCGAAATCGGATGATCTTTAGATCAATCCTACACCTCTCGATGAGAGGGATCCAAGAAAAATATCAGTTGCCATAAATAAGATGACCCACATGGAGTTTGGTCTTAGTTGCCAATTTTAACACCCCCCTCTCAACTAGGGAAAACTCCATTCGCTGATCCATCTGCCAGACTGTACTATCTTTGCCATAAGTGCCTTGCACTGCTCTGCTGAGCTGAATCTTGAAGAAGAAGAATTGATCGAGAATGTTTCATACCATTTTCTATTGACCTGAAGTTAGTTCCATATGAAGAGAGTGTGTCATACCACTCTTACTGATACTAGATCAGTTCCAAGAGAGCGAGTCATATCACTCTTACTGACCCGAAGTCAGTTTCATTGATCCTAGATCAATTTCACAAGAGAGTGTCTCAAACCACTCATACTGATCCCAGATCAGTTCTATTGATCCTAGATCAATGGAGGTCATCCTAGCATAGGGAGTACGGTAGATACAACGATGCGTCCATCGATAGTACTACTATGGTCCCTAACCCCATTTCCCTACTCATTGGTCAGATGAGAGGTACTTCCCAGGAGTCTCAAACTGCATGGGTAGGATGCCTCGACAAGAGAACCACTCATCTTGTCCCTCAGTCGCCACGGGGTATCACAGGGGAAGGCTGAACCATTCACGCTGTACATAGCGCACCAGTAGGGGAGGATGAGTCGCCCTATGGTTGCTTGTTGCTCCAAGAAGTACCCCAAGCCCCTCAGAGCTCCCAGAGCTCAATACATGCATCATGCAGGATCCTCATAAGAGGGTCTCTTAACGACTCCAAGTCGTTCGAGAAAGTCACAAATTTGACCTTTCCCCCAGGGCTTCAATAGAATGTCTGCGACCTGTACATTAGTCTCAATGCGATGGGGTCTCTTCGCTCATCGATGCACCATATCCCAGATAAGGTAGTATTTGATGTCTATATGTTGGAGCAATCATAGAATATGAGATTCCTCAACAATTGAATCCCCCCCTGGTTGACATAGAGGATCACGGTGGTATCCATCATGTGTGCAAACAACTTACTAAAAAGCTTCCACAACCAGGCAGCTTCACACGAGATCATACTTGTAGCTATGTATTCGGTCTCAGCGGTGCTTATAGCAACCGTCTTCTACTTCCTGCTCATCTAGGATATCGAGCAGAACCCAAAGAGAACCAACACCCAGAAGTGCTCTTGCGATCCTCCACACTGGTTGCCCAGTCAGCGTTCGAATAGTCATGCAGCTTCACATTTTTGGCAGTGTATCTCAATACATGAGAGATTGTGCCCTGAAGATATCTCGGAAGATTCTTGGCACCAATCCAGTGAGGCTCAAACATATATGAGCTCATCATGCTATCTGCATAACATATATCTAGACGGAAGTTCACCAAGAACATCAATGCTAATGAGTTTATGGAACTCAGAGGCATTTTCCAAATCTGGTCCGACATCGCTACCACATAACTTCTGAAAGTTAAGCTCCATCGAGGTAGTCACGGGCTTGCAGTTCACTATACCAAATCCGGAATCCAACACCCTCTTACTTCTGCAAATGAGAGGGTCTACACTTGTCAGAAAGAGGTCGTCCTTACAAGGTGCCAGTATGAGAGGTCTATCATCCACAACCTTCAAGCAATGGTTTGGATCGGCTTCACTCCTAGTGAATCTTAGCTTCATCAGAGAGCTATCAATCCTCTCATACTACGCCTGGGGTGTTTTGCTTCAAGCCATAGAGGGCTTTCTTCCACCTGCTTACATGAGATTCCCGATCATGAATCTCAAACCCCTTGGATTGTTCCAAACCTGTGGACCTGCTACATTAGGGGAATGGTCCCCTTGTAAGATTTTCCTTCAGTACATCTGAAACATGTACCTTCATGCTTTTCTTGAATTCAGGCATCCCTGTCACCATCTAACTCACATCGGGTAGGGCCCCATAATAAGTAGACCTCCGATGCTATAGATGAGATGTGTCGATTGACATGGTCCCCAATGGACCATCCTGCAACTTGATACAAATTGCCAACCCTGAACTCAAAAGCATCTTTGAAAATTCTATTTTCAAACACGTACATTTCCATCGATGAATGCCACCCTGAAATCTTTGATTTCCAATACTGAAATGGGCACTAGGTTCTTCTTGCGATCAGGTACATAAAGAGATTCGCGTAAATGAATCGAGTTACCCTCTTCCAATTGAGGGGTAACATTCCCTACACCCTTTTCGGGATAGATGGCATCAACTCCAAGTATAATCCCACGATTGTTTCCATCTCTACCAAATTAGAGAGTGCACCCTTCTATCTGATGAAGTGCCTTGAAGCACTACAATCAATAAGCCAGATTCCCAAAGGGTCTGAAGGAGAGGGCCAATACAAGATAATGCTTCTTTATCTTATCAGAAACAACATTTGATTCTTCATACCTGGGGTTCCTTGCTTTCTTTGAAGAGTCGACCGTTTCCTTGATGACTTGCAGTACCGGGCATTCCTCTGATCATTGAAGATGTCCCTGGAATGATTGTTATCATCATCAAGTGATGTGTCCCTACCATTCAGACACTCCTTCGCATGATGGCTGAACTTATTACAAACAAGGCATTTGCCTTTCCTTCCACCCTTAGATCCAGACTTACCAATGAAGTGATCTTTAGGTAGGCCATTAGAAGCTTCTGCTGTGCCATTCTGATAATATTCTCTACTTCGATTTCACCCTTGGGTGAATTTGAAGAGGGATGAAGAATCCATTGATCCTTTTGTCCTTTCCCAATTGTCTTTGGTGATTGCTCTTTCACTCTTGCTTGGGCTTTGTCTTCACCTCAACTTTGATTCCATGTTAATTTTAGGTAAGTTCTATGCTTAGAGCAATTTATTTCAATTTTCACAGTTAACTCAATATCTTTTCCAGATTAGCAATCACATCATGATTAAAGTAAATTGCAGATAGAACATAAACATAGATCGCAGAAGACAATCCAAGACAAGAGGACACAAGATGTGGCGTTAGCCAGGGACAAACCCCAATGTGGGGAAACCCTTGATCAATTATTTTTATATGTTCTTCAATAGTTCAATAGAGAGAGAGAGAGATAGAATATATACAACAAAAGTCAACACTTTGACTTATCTAAATAAGAGCATAGATCATCTCTAAGTAGATGATACATGAGGTAGTTGAACTCAGTTGAAGACATGCTGCTTCAATTGATTCTCCCAGGTAACTCCATCACCATGCTGCACCTATCATTGTGCTGCTCCTCATCATCTTGCTGCACCATGCTGCCCCCATCATCACTATGCTGCATCTCATCATGCTTCATCAATCATGACTGTACTCATCATTGTACTACATCATGCTGCTTCTCATCATCTTGTTGCACCTCACTGTGCTGCACCATGCTGCCCCCATCATCACTATGATACATCTCATCATGCTTCATCAATCACGGCTGGACCCATCATTGTACTACATCATGTGCCATCATGTGCCATTGCTGCACCATGTTTGCCATATAGTCCCATGTGCTTATTGCACCATGCTTGCCACTATGTGCTTACTACACCTTGCCCAATGTGCTTGCAACACCATGCTTGCTGCTGTCCCATTGCTGCACCTTGTCATTGCTGCTGTCCCAATTGTTGCTGTTGTCCCATCATCATTGCTGTTGTCCTATCATCATTGCTGTTGTCCCATTGTTGCATTGTTATACCATGCTGCTGTCCCAATGTGTTTGCAGCACCATCCTATTGCTGCTGTCCCAATGTGCCAATGTGTTTGCTGTCCCAATGTGTTTGCAGTGCCATCCTATTGCTGCTGTCCCAATGTGTTTGCAACACCATCCTATTGCTGCTGTCCCAATGTGTATCACAACTCCCTTCCAACACTTTCGGACCCATGTTTGCCCTTCAAACAGTCTTGAAATCCATGCTGGGATTTCCTTTCTTTGCTGTGGCCTAACTCAAAAGTTATCCTCCTCAAGAGCTCCTTTTTGATGTATTGTGTGTTGCACAATGGACTGCGGCTAGGGCATTGTTAGGATAGCGGCTAGGGCATTCTTAGGACAGCGTCAAGGGCTTCCTTAGGACAGTGTCTATGGTTCTTTAAGACAACATCTAGGGCTTGTTAAGGCCTCTTCCATAGCTGCGTTAAGCTTCTTCCATGACAAAGGTAAGGGCTCCTTTAAATCAATGTGTAGATCCCTTCCATAGCTTTGCTGGCCTGTCTTCTTTGCTGCGACTAGGTAGACCTCCTTTCTTCCAACGTCTAGGGCTTCCTCTCCTAGATTTCTTTTCCACTAAAACCCAAAGCGAGTGGAGAGGAATCAAGAGAGAAGTGTGTGTAGAATGACTCTCAAGTCATCTCCTTTTATACTAAAACGTTGAGCACATGTGGGCGTTATTTAGTTGTTGGCCGACCTTGACGAATTATCTTATAACACAAATAAATTCATAACTTTATAAATACTTATCGAAATCGGATGATCTTTAGATTCTCGATGAGAGGGATCCAAGAAAAATATCAGCTGCCATAAATAAGATGACCCACATGGAGTTTGGCCCTAGTTTCCAATTTTAACAAATAAGATTTTCCGTAAATAGGTTGCCAAGCCCATTGTCAGTGATGAAGTCTCCAAGTATATGATTTTGTGGATTCAAAGACATCTTAATAGCATCCTTGTATGATTTAGGATGTTTGTCGTGAGCTCATTAGTGGACCCTCTTGTATTTCATGTATTGGGTAGCCCTGGATTTGGTTGTCCTAGGATTGACATTTGAAGCATGCATTAGGTAGATTAAGGAATTGGACCTTCTATTAATGCACTACTTTTGTCATCTAGGTTGAAATTTTATCTCCAATGTTGCACTTAAGCAAGTGAACTTGTGATGTTCCACTTTCCATAAAAAGCACATAACGAGCCACATTGTCTAAATTATTATGCACAAAGATTGACATCCAAGTCCCCAATATGAGTTCATAGAAATGCCTTTTGCCTCCCAATTTAGAATACACCATTTATTAATTGCATCCTTGTTAGGCATTTTACTTTCGAAAGGAAGGGTAATTCCTTTATACTACAAATTCTTTCCTCTTGTTGTATACTCCTTAATTTTGTTCAAGAAGAAATTAAAATAACCATTAGTAAAAGCCAAGTTCAAGGAACCTTGTTATTGGACCCTCGTGCATTCCCCTTTATGGGTTTTGTTACAACTTACATGATCAACTTATGTATTTGAATCTTAATCAATTTCCTTCGGCTAGTTACTACGTTCTTCATGCATGTGTCAACATGGTTTGCATCACTACCATTGTTTTGAGTGTTGACCAAATCAGTATGGGGAGGCATGATCAAAATCAGATTTGATTCTAAGTCAATAGATCTAGTCCCAAATGCTTTGACTAAACTTATCCATCATGGTGAATCATGCTAATCCTTGCTAGTTAAACATTGCGATTTTGCATGGATCCCATTTACAAAAAGAATTGCTAAATTGTCGTTTGCCTTAACATTCCCCATCGCTTTTGCATGACGCTGACCCGTGTTCTTCATTGTTTGGTTCTCTCATGTGGACATTCTTAATTGGAATCAAAGTACCAATGACATTTACGAGGGGAATAAACCCTTTAATTGAGAGCTACAGTTAAGGATGAATCATTTTGAGCTACCAGTTGAGGATCCAAGGCTCTGACAACCAAGTATTTTGGGCTAATCTTCACATCCAACTCTTAGCTCGAATTAAGAGGGATAAAATCCTATAATGAGTTGCAAGCTCTTGATTTTCCACACCAACCATAGATCACACCATCATCAAAGAGAGGGTCTTGTCATGATTTACCTTGATCATAAAGATTGGTAGTTGAATATTGTTGGCTAGGTGAATTTCTACCTTGGTAGGGCTTCCTCCCATCTCTTTTTGCCTTTTGATTGTGCTAAATTAGTTGAATTCCTTAATTGCAATGTTTATATATGGGTAGGAAGGATTTTCTAAATTTAACTATAATGTATATTTATAAAATGTAATAATGAGGAGTCTGTATTAGCCTCCACACATTCATAAGGAACCATGTTTCTATAATCTTCATGAAGCTCTTTCAATTCAAATTGGTACAGCCCTACCCACCAAAATGCAAAATAAGGTATTGGTGGTGGTTATTTATATGATATATTTTATGATTTTTTGAGGGGTGTGTTGAACTCTTCCTTCTTGGCAAGTTGCTTTTGAATGAGTGATTAAAAGATAATAGTTTGTAATATTATCTTTTCTTGGTCATAAGATTCATTTTTAGGTAGAAGAGCTCCTTTGTATCATATAATAGTCAATGTCCAAGACATTGTTAGCAACAAAGTCAAGTTAGCTCTCTTAGAAATCACCTGTAGAGTTATATTGCTTTTATGTGGTTTAGAGTTTGAAGATGGGGCTTTGATATATATTCATTGCTGAAATATGGGAGGCTCCAACATTGGATGATAGGAGAAATTCTTGCTACAGAAAGCCATAAAGTGGCCTTCTTATATGAGTCATCGATTCATGATACAATTATATATCGTCAATTATATTGAAGGGATATTGGTACATGATGTTAGTTGCATTGCATTGTGTTAATTGCTTATGGGACTACATATTACTTCTGAATTTATATTTATAGTCTAGGACATAGGATGGTTATGTGTTGACTATTTTGTACTCTTCTTTGCTTATTGAATACATACTCATTAGTCCTATTGATCCCTTTAGGCTATTTGCAGGGTTTATGGTCATGATGTTTGTTACAACAAAATCTAGCACCTCATGTGATGTAAAATTCCAAGCATTAAGGAGATATTCTTGTGCAACAAAAGAAGGCTACCCACTATCACCACAACCACTCTACCTATCACTTTTCAAGGGGGGTTCCTAAAGATAGGATGTAAGGCTATAAAGTGGAGGCACAAGGTGATTTATTGAAGGATAAACCTAAGCAAAACAAATGGTTGTAGTATGGATGGATAAGTAAATGGTGTGGAAACAAAAGATGAAGGTAGAAAACCCCAAGACCAAGTGCTTATCAAAATTTGCTCAAAATGGAGTCAAGCAAGTATGAATCTAAGAGGGCAAATGTATAAATATGTAAGACAATAAGCATTGTTATGCTTGCCATAAACCAACCTTAATTTGCTGAAACCCATCGCGGAAAATTAGCTTGGAAATCTAGGGTTGCCATTTATAAAACATTGCTATGAAGGCGATACCATATTATGCTAGAAGCAACTAAGTTTGTTAGATGTAAGCTTAACATGACAACAATAAAACTAAGAGGGATTCTATCCTTTGATTACATTATCCAAATGGCACATGGTTCATTACAAGGCTTTCAAAAATTACAAGGTTTTCCTACAACAATAAACAACATATAAATACACACAAAGATGAAGCCTCACATACAAAATATGCTAGTTATGAGTAAATGGTGTGCGAACAAAGTATGAAACTACGCAAACATGAAGTCTCACATACCTATAATATTAAGTCTTACCACTGAGGTAATTCCACCAAGGAAAGTGAACTATCACAACATACATCATCACTAAATGAAAAAGGGACATGGTGAAAATGTCAACTCCATTTAGCATCAAGTATGCCCCCCATCACACATCCAAGACATGAGAACAATGTAGAACACCCCTTCCTAGTAACGCAAATAATACAACATCACCATGCAAAAAGTCACTAGGGAGCTCCAACAACATGGAACATCCATCTCCTAACACCATCATCAAACCCCTGGGGGCTAGAACCATCATCCATGAACAAGATGAAGTACCTCCAAGATAAACAATTATACCAAAACTAAAACATGATGAAATAGCATGCTCCATGGCGATCAATGCGCAACCAAGGGGTGATCAACAAGGCAAGCACATGTGAGAAGACAACCTAACCGACAAGTATAATCTTCCAACCAAGGAGAAGTGAGACTCCCCAAACCAAATGTTGAAAAATGTAGCTAGGTTCGGTCTTCATTTAATGTATTTGAGTCATCATGAAATGTACTTGTCAAAAGAATAAAGAAAAGACTTTTTATTATTGTAACAATGACTTATTAAAGCATGTGTTTCATGCTTGGGTCATCATTATATTCGTTAAAGTCCCCATTGTGGACTCCTAGGATTAATATTGAGTTTATAGAGTCATTGTATATTCAAAGAGACCCTTCTTGGGCTTTTGAATGATGTAAAAAGGTTAAGTATTGAGTCAAATATGATTTATGTATCCTCCACACCAAGTCGGCCTAGAAGAGATCAAGTCGGCTTAAGGACACCAATCTGACCTCCGTTGAAGCCTATAAATAGAAGCAAGTCGAATTCATTTGGATCATCTCATCTCAATCTAGTTCGATATCTCTAAGGAAGCCGGAGAAGTGCGAAGCGGGTCTAAGGAAGCTAAAGGAAGTGTGAGTTGGGTGGAGTCTAAGGAGAAGAAGAAAATCGAACTTTTGGCACCTCTCACTCTCTGTTTCGTGTCCTAGTTTGGGAGATCGAAGTCTTCCAAATTTTGCTGATGTCGGAAGTTGCCTGATGCCGAAAGCTGCTACATAGTCGAAGTTGCTAGAAAAGAGGTCGAAGATCTGGGAGGCTGACTTGGTGTGGAGGGAAGGTTTGGTCTTCGTCTAGGGTGAAGAGTCTCAAAGAATATTATTGAAAGATAGGGAATTTTGACTGGGTTTTCCCCTCGAGGGGGGTTTTGAGCTAGCATAGTGCCTACATCTTGTGTCTCTTGTTTTGTGATCTTCATACACACATAATATGGTAATTGCTTGATGAAAGTTAAGATAATAAAGAAGTAAAAGAAACAACATAACTCACAAGTAATTATCAAGAAAGGA
Organism: Pinus taeda; assembly: GCA_000404065.3. Classification (NCBI taxonomy): domain Eukaryota; kingdom Viridiplantae; phylum Streptophyta; class Pinopsida; order Pinales; family Pinaceae; genus Pinus; species Pinus taeda. The sequence continues at coordinate 25,240 of APFE031187663.1, forward strand.
GAATCAAACCCTAATCTACTTACATTGATTTTACAACATGGTAGCAGAGCTACGGTAATTGCTCGATGAAAATTAAGATGATAAAGAAGTAAAAGAAGCCAACATAACTCACAAGCAATTATCAAGAAAGGAGAATCAAACCCTAATCTATTTACATTGATTTTTCAACATGGTATCAGAGCTAAGGTAAGGAAAAGTTGAAGATCACTTTGTTGGCATGAATTCTTCGTCTTTGATGAACTACATAAGAATGGGTATTAATGTTGGAAGCTGGATCAAGAAGGTCATCCATTACTTATTCAACAAGGTCAAAAGTCAAGGATTCTTGGCTGCTGTTACAGGTTCTCTTAATGATGAAAATGCATGGATCATTGATAGTGGAGCATTAAGACACATGGCATGAGAAAGTAAACAACTTCATACATTATCAAAGGAGCCATCTTCTCATGCAATGGAACTGGGTGACAACAAAAGCTATGCTATTAGAGGCCTGGGATCAACATCGTTGAAGCTAGAAAATGGATTGAAGCTGCACCTCAACAACATTCTATATGTCCCAGGTTTGAAAAAGAATTTGCTTTCTATTTCTTGTTTAGAAGATAAAGGGGAAAGAGTTGCTTTTGTTGATGGAGAAGTATTGGTTTGGGGAAAAGACTCTAGCATTGATAAAGCTATGGTTATTGGAGTTCGTGAAGGAAGCTTTTATTGAGTCATTAGACCACCTCCTCAAGATTTGGTTCATATGGAAATCAATCCCATTGAGCTATGGCATAGGAGGTATGGTCATCCCTACTCTTTGTCAATTGGTCCATGATATTCCCAATATGAAGTTAGATCATGAAGGTGTGTGTAAGGGATGCTCTTTGGGAAAACATACAGGAAAGCCATTTCCAAATAGTGAAACTAAGTATAAAGAGATATTAGACCTCATCCATTCCGATGTGTGTGGGCCCATGTTTGACAAATCTCTTGGAGGTCATCTCTACTATGTGACATTCATTGATGACCATTCTAGAAAGACATGGCTCTACCTTCTCAAAACAAAAGATGAAGTATTTGATAAGTTGAAGGAGTTTAGGTCCGAAGTGGAAACCCTAACCGAAAGAAAGATAAAAACTCTAAAGTTTGACAATGGCGGGGAATACACTTCTAAGGAATTGATTGCATATTGTAAGGAAGCAAGTATTAAGAGGGAGCCGATTGTTCCCTATAATCCCGAACAAAATCGATTGGTTGAAAGAAAGAATAGGTCAATTGAAGAAGGCATTTGAACTATGCTCCTTGATCAAGACCTACCAAAATTCTTATGGGGAAAAGCGATAATGACAATTGTATATATTCAAAATAGAAGTCCTCATATGAGTCTTGATAATATTACACCCGAAGAAGTATTCACTGGAAAGAAGCTGTGTGGATCATCTCTGAATATTTGGAAATGTAACATATATCCATGTTATGAAGGACAAGCGAAAGAAGTTGGACTCTACAAGTATCAAGGGAATATTCGTTGGATATAGTCTCTCCTCAAAATAGAATCTACATAAAGGAAGGAAGACACATTGAAGTAAGAAGGGATGTCATACTTGATGAAAATCAAGCATACAAGAAATCAAAGGATATTCCTATTGATTCTGATGATGAAGAAGTTCCCATATTTGAAGAAGAAGAAGTTCATCATGAAAACCTTACTACAAATCAAGAAGAAGAATAAGGATCAAGTGAGCCTATTCAATCGGTGGTCATTCCAACCACAAGGAAAAGGCCAAATTGGTTAAAAGCCACATTAGAAGATGCTGAAGAACATGAAGCTGCGAAAGGAACCTTCAAGGAAAGTAAGAGACCAAAGAGATATTCTGGTTATGCTGCATATATGACGAAGTTGATTGAAGCCGAACCATCTACATTCAAAGAAGCTGCGCATCAAGAGGTTTGGAACAAAGCAATGCAGGAAGAATATCAATCCATCATGAAGAATGGAGCTTGGGAAATCTTTCCTAGACCCAATGACAAATTGGTTGTCACATCTAAGTGGATCTATAAGATCAAACATGCTGTTGATGGAAGTATAGACAAGTACAAAGCAAGATTTGTTGTAAGGGGTTTCTCTCAAAAGGAAGGCATAGATTATGAAGAAACCTTTGCACCCACAACAAGGTACACTACCATTAGATCTCTGGTTTCATTGGTTGCTACAATGGGTTGGAATATCTATCAAATGGATGTAAAGATCACATTTCTGAATGGGACCATTGATGAGGAAGTGTATATCGAACAACCTGAAGGCTTTGAAGTAAATAACAGGGACTCTCATGTTTGTAGGCTTAAGAAGGCCCTATATGGTTTGAAGCAAGCACCTAGGGTATGGTATGCAAGGATGGATGCACATCTACTTAGAATTGGGTTCGTGAAGCGTTTTGTTGATTCAAATCTCTACATCAAGGTTGTGAATAATAAGCCTGTCATTATTCTACTATATGTGGATCATCTATTCATCACAGGTGTAGAGCGAAGAATTCAAGAATGCAAGAAGATATTGGTAGTTGAATTTGAAATGAAGGATTTAAGACTGATGCACTATTACCTAGGTCTAGAAGTATTGCAAAAACCTGGAGAATATAATTGGGGCAACGAAAGTACATCATCAAGTTATTATAGAAATTTGGATGATGGATTTCAAGTCGATGACTAGATCACCAAACTCAAGAAGTTGAGGGGCTCTGACTCTAGTCTTGTGGATCCTACCTCATATTGACAGTTGGTGGGTTCCCAATGTATCTAGTAAATATTAGGCTAGATATATGTTTTGTAGTGAACATTCTTAGTTAGTTTCAATTGGAGTCTTGTCATGATCATTGGATAGCTGCCAAACATATAGTTAGGTATCTTCGTGGCATTATACATCATCGCCTAAAGTATGATAGTAAGGAAGTCAAGCTAATTGGCTTCACAGACTCTGATTGGTGTGGCAGTGAGACTGATAGAAGGAGCACTACTATAGGTTGTTTTAGTCTGGGAGCTCCTTTGATCTCATGGATGAGTGGGAAGCAAGATCCCGTTGCTTTAAGTAGTGCTGATGTAGAATATGTGGCTACATATGAAGTAGGAAAGGAGGCTGTTTGGTTAAGTAAACCTTTGATAGATTTGCTTGAGAAGTCTCTAAGTCCTACTGTGATTAATTGTGACAATCAAAGTTGTATCAAGATGTTAGGAGATCCCGTGTTTCATGCTAGGACGAAACATATCAACAATAAGTTCCACTTTATTAGGAACTTGGTGCAGGATGGGATCGTGAAATTGGAGTATGTCTCGACAGATGAATAGGTGGCAGACATACTAACAAAGACTCTTCCTAATAAGAAGTTTGAATATATAAGGAACCCTCTTGGTTTTGTAGATATTGCTGATTGTATTGATGATAAGAATGTGGAAGAGATTTATTGAGGCTTTGTGAGTGAAGCATTCCCTGGGAGGACATCTGTTGATGTCTAGGTCTCGAAGTTGGAAACGTGGCGTTGGTCATTGAGCTTTGACACACACTTGGATTTCTGGGTTGATGGTTAACAAATAAGCTTGATGGTACCTAAAGAGGCTGAAAGCTTGAGTCCATCTTATTCCCACCCGGATAGATTGCCCTGGTTAGGAATCTAGTCCATGACATTGCGATGCCTAAATTGTTGAGAGACTATTGGAGAGATTGCCTTGGTCAAGAATCTAGAGCATGGCATTGCGGTGCCTAAAGCTCTTCATTGTTCATATAGTTTGAGATCTTCCATAGTATTTGTAAATTATGAATACCTCTCTAGTTAAGAGGGAGTGTTGAAAAATGTAACTAGATTCTATCTTCATTTAATGTATTTGAGTCATCATGAAATGTACTTGAAGCGAACAAAGTTCCTTCTATAAACTAATTACTCCAAAAGACTTGGAATATCAAGATATCCATTAAGGATATAAATATTATATTAAATATGAATAAGAATGAGAATCATTTACAATGAGAGCAAGAGGCTTGCTTATATATCACGCAAGTGTCTTTTCATGAAGAGTCATGTCTCATTTAGACATGCCTCTTCAACCTAATTACTAATTAACTAATAATTATTAATGTTTATTATCATTTATATTATTTTACATTATTTATATGTATTTTATTCGTTACATTGCCTCCTTCCTCAAAAAGCTTTGTCCTCAAGGCTTGTTGATGAAAAGGCTTGATCTCTTTTCGGCTTCGAACGTCTTTCTCTCTCGGGATAGTCATCTTGGTCGATACAAGCTGATATGATATTCTTAGTGATAAACAGAATTGTCGCACTAAGAAGGGATCAAACCATCCGAGATTAATCTTCTATATAGCATTCTGATCACTGGAATTTTGTAACAACTTGTCATCGTAGGAATGGATTGAGGTTACATTACTCTTTTCTGGAACATCAGTTTGTTGTTTCTAGTATGAATGGTTCAGATATGGAGCATGGTTGATTCGTTTATTTTCATGATTCAGATGCCGATATGGGACTTTACTTTCCCTTATTAGGTGTGTGGAAATTTTTTGATTTACTTCAGGGGATGATGTTGTTGAGTTCATTACTGCACCTTCACTTGGGGTGTTTATCATTTGAATTGCAACATCCAAGTGCGTCTTTTCTTCAACTTGCTTGGCTTCTTCCTGAGTTGTGACATTCATTGGATCGGTATTTGTTATTTTGTCATCAATTTGAATTCCTACATTAGATGCTTCCTTCTTGATAAGTTGTACCGGGTTTTCTAATGACTTCTTATCCTTCTTAAGTTTCTTAATTTGCGTCAGCAATTTTTCAGTATGGTTTTTAAGTCGGGAAACTTCTTCATTTTTGTCAACAATGTTTTTGTCAATTTCTTTTTGCATATTTTGTAATACTTTTTTACCTTCCTGAGAAATTACTTTTGAAATATCTGAGATATCTTTTGGAGTTATTGAATTTGGTTTCAGTGTAAAATCTTGGAGCGTCATTTTCTTCTTCTTGTAAGAAAATGTTAAAAACTTTTTCTTTGTATTTAAGATGACAGATCCTAGAGTTTTCATCCAGGGTCATCCCAAAACAATGTCGCTATCGTCAAGAAATAAGGTTTTCATGGTGAATTGCGAAGTAATAGTGTAATCTCCAATACTTAGGTGTAGATTGCTTATGTCGTATTGTTTGTCATATGTGCCAAAAAATTTCGTTTCAACTATATTTGATTCAGGAATCACCAATTGGTTAGCACATTTAGGACTAACATAATTGCTTTTTTCAGGAGGACTGATAGAGATTATGATGTCTCTTCCTGCGAGTGATCCTTTGATTTTGAATAGTGTGTAAACACATGTACTAAAGGTTTCAGAAAACCTTTCATTACTAGTCTCCATTTTTGCCTTGATGTTTTTATGTAAACAATATGTCAACTGGAGCTATTTTTATTATAAAATATCACTTATTTCTTCTATATATATTTTTCAAATATTCTTCTTTAATGTAGATTGTTAAAAACTTGAATACTCTTTTATTAAAAAAAATACTCCTTTA